>LPNX010167714.1:776304-790867 GCA_001517045.1 Pseudotsuga menziesii
AGGGAAGAGAGATAAAGAAAAGAGGCTTTTTCCCAGTTAGACTGGAAGACTTGTTGTAAGAAGAACTACTTCATTTTGCAATAAAGAGTTTGGTTTGCCTGTTGGAGAAAGGACCGTGAAGTGTTCCAAATGTTGTACCATGGACGGCGGAAAGATGAATTACTTTGGTTTTCAGCTTATGTCTGTGAATCGTGAGATTGTTCTAACTTTATGACCTATGTCTGGTTGAATAATTTCTGATTTTATTTATGGAAATTTCACTTAGAGTAATGTATGTGTTTGTATATAACAATTGGCTATCTGGTTGTTAGAATATCTTCTCATTCATGTGTTGTAAACGTAAATAGCAGCTATCTGTAATCTTGTTTAACATACATGAAAGTGGTACATTACTCACGAATAATAATTTTCTGGCTCCCCGGGGATAGATAGTTAGTTATCTTTGTTTCATAATTGCATATGTGATTTAGGTGTTGCGAACATAAGACGAGAGGTAAGAACCTGCGCAGCACATTGTGTGGTTCCCGGCATCCTTATCACCCTGCATGGTTTAGATGGGCATGTGCATTGCATATATTAAGTCAAAAATACAAATTCCGGTGGACCGGGCCGCAACCGGTAAACCCTCGTTGTTACTTTGACCTATGGTAGCCGGACCGCAAACCGAACGGATTCCCTATACCAAACAGTCAGCGGGCTAGTTGGGAACGCTGATTGGGGAGAATCCTTTACTGTTGCCGCCTGCGATTTTCCAGGCCTCAACACATCCCACACAAAAACCTCTGCAATTTAGCAAGTCACTAGCAGACTTAACTCTGAGCAATTTCACTTTAGCTATTCCCTCATCGAATTCCTCTTGTGTGCCTGACTTTTTAGTTTGCAGTAATTCACAAGGGTCTAATCACTTGGAATAGAATGTAGTGAGCCTCTTGCTCAATTCAATGGTATTTATAACATTGTCTAGGTCTTTGGGTCAGTTTTGTAATTAAATGAGCCACCTGTTAAGTTCCTTCTCTTAGGGAACATCACTACAATTTTAGGGATTTTTCTTCCTGCAACAGCTAGAAAGTGAAATGCTAGTGCTGCCACTTGTCATTTATCCTTCTACAACTGCTCATTCCTCCCAGTGGGTCAGTGAACACTCTTCAACAGTCTCCTTTGGATATTTGTCTATTCATTTAATTATTTAAATAAATAAAATATTCAATTACAGTCATCCTTGACCAACTTCGTCAACAACTTTACAATAGCTTTTAACATAATGTTTTCCCAAATAAACAAATTTTTTTAATTTTTTTCAGTTCTAGGTGGGTTACAAGCAAAGTTCCTACCTTTTAAAAATAATTAAAATGAACATTTTGCCTATGATAAATAGAAAAAATATTGAAATAAACATTTTGCAAAAGATAAAAAGCTCTTCTAAAAGCACATGTTGTATTTTCTGAATTTTTTTTTTTGAATTTAATATATTTATACAGACTAGTAATAATCTAAATGAAATAAGGTTTTGATTTTTTATTTTTTTTAATATTTTTGTTCTCATTTAAAGAAATTGTTTAAATTACTAAATTTATTATGCATTCAAAAACATGATTTTTAATTTAAATTTTACAAATTAACTAAAAAATTATATAGTATGAACTTTAGATAACGAAATAAAATTCAATTTATTTAATATTTAGTCTATTTTTATTAGATTAAAATTGATTATGAAAAATTATATGATATGATGTTAAACTATTACAATTTATTATAAAAAAACTATATAATATGGATAACAAAAGAAATCCAAATAAAAATTCAAATTATTTACCATTTAGAATATTTTATTAAATTAAAATTCATTGTAAAATAATATGATTTTGATCTTAATAATTTTTTTTAAATACTATAGAAATTTATTGTTTATATATATATAACTTCAAGTTATTAATTTAATTTTTTTAAAATGTTTTTAATATAGATTTAATTGTAAGTATTAAAACTATAAATGAATAACAAGTTTAAGAATTTGTTGAAACATAACTTGGTGTTAATTTTTTTCAAAATTAATATGAAACAAATTTTTGAAACATAAATTATAAATTTTGGTCATACAAGTAAACAATATTTAATATAAATTTTCAAAAGCTTTTTAGTTGTTTTAATCTTAAAAAAAAGTTGAACTTTTATTTTAATTTATTCATTTATTCAAGTTTTTAGGTGTTACATAGTTTTCTCAAGAAATTGGTCTATATAGTTTTTTCAAAAAAAATAATAAAGAAATATTAACTTAACTAAATTATAAAGATTATTCAAAATTGTTTATACTCTTCAATATAAAAAAGTTGAGCCATTTTAAAATATTTCCATACAGATTAATTTTTTTTTTTAATAAATTCTTATCCACAAATTGAATTTGCAAAAATGTGACATACCCTATTTTTTCATAAAAGTTGATGATTTGGTAACATGAACTCTAATCATGTGTTCAAAAACACCACTAGTTTTAAATAATACAAAGTTAGCACGACATTTTCAAAATCAAGGCTTCATGGCTTTTGTGGTCAGAAGCTTTTATCAATTACATAATTAAATATTACATTTTTTTTATGTGAATCCATCGAGTCTTTATAGCCTTTAAAATAGAAGAGTCTCGTACATTTTAGTAAGAAAAAATAATATACTTTATTGAAAAAGTATAAATAACTTTAGAATATATATATACTTAAAAATTCAGCATATAATTGAAGCAAATAACAGTCCACACTCACATGTAAGCAATCCATCAAACATACAGTGACAACTACGGAAATAAAAGTACCGAATGCATGTAAGAATAGGTCATGAGCATAACTTCCATCAACTCAACAATCCAAAACCTAGAGTACATAAAAATGATAAGCATAAAAACATATACACTCACATATGTTTTTGGAAATAACATATGGATGACGTAAGACCTCTAAATAACGACCATCTATATAATAAAGATCTTGCACCTGCATCCATTAATTATGGCCATTTGAAACCAAGAGCGATGTACAACCATAAACTTCAGCTGCATTAATGGAAACTAAAACTAAATCCTTATTTGGAAGGGAATGAAGAAAAAAGTAGAAACTCCTATTGATAGGGACTAAGTAAAAAAACAAAATGAAATCACTAACTTCCTTGCATTAATAATATAATTTTTTTTTCAATTTTTATTTTTGATTTTCATGGTATGGCACCAATCACAGTTGAAAGAAATTAGTGTGAGAATTAAAAAACAAAACAAAACTTTAAATGCAGTTTATAAATGTTGAAATATTAAAATACTTCTATGAAATTAATGAAAAAAAGAAAACAATAGTGAGAGACTAAAAAAATGAAAAAAATAGTAAGTTTTCTTAGTTTACATGCATTAATGTTAGGAAGCTTTTTATTTTTTGGTAACATAAACTTTTTGTTTCATTTTTTGTAGTATGAGATTTTATAGAACAAAAATTATGAAAAAAGTAAAAAAAAAATAAAAAACTTTCATTTTTAACTTGTTTCATAGATAAGTTTTATTTTTTTTCTCTATTTATTTAATCCTTATTTCGATGGTATAGCACAGATTAAGTTTTGAGAAAATGCCAATAGAAATTAAAAAATATATATAAAAAATAACTAACACTTAATTGAAGATTACAAGTTTTGAAAATTTTAATTTACTTGCATAAAAATAATAGAAAAATGTCAAAACAATCATCTTCGACATGGACTAATAAATTGGCTAACTCTTTTCCTTGTTACAAGTATCAATGTTGTTTAATTATATAAAATTTTGGGAAAATACTAATAATAGAAATTAAAAAAAAATATAAAAAATAACTAAAACTTAAGGTTTAAAAAAATCAAATTTACTTGCATAAAAATAATAGAAAGAGGTGAAACCACATAAACTAATACATTATCCATGTTGTTTAATTATATAGTAGATAAGTAACATAACTTTGTCTATTAAACACATTATTTATATTTATATAAATATAAAAACGTAAATATAAATTGATATAAAATAGCTATGTAATTTTAACATGGTTATTGTATTATTTTCTAGCCATGTTTTACCAACTTGTAATGATTTATAGCGATGTAAAAGGATTTAGTTAAAAATGTAATATGTAAAAATTTAATTTGTATTATGATTATTTAGTTTTGTTTGAAAACATATTAATAGTAATTTTATTGATTTAATCAAATATTTTTTAAGCAAAAACTTTATATTCAAACAAGAGCCATGAGGTGTCAATGAAGTTGCTAACAACTATTGTTAATAAAAATATGATACTTTTGCCACAAAATTGCAATGAAAAAAGAAATTGGCACAAAATTTCTTAGCCATCCAACCCCAAGTTTCCTACCATCAATAAAATGACAAAACTTAAATTTTTATCATAATTTGATATATTATAGATTTGTTTGCTTCTTTTAAATCAATTTGTCAATCCATTTACTCAAGCATACAAAACTGCATTTTTAGTGTGCTTTTCCTAAAAGAGTTGTAAATCGCATGAGATGACGGGACCATGTTGTTACCCATGTGGTATTGTTGGGTGTTTCACATGAAAATAAACATTGGGCAAAATCCTAAGTCTCGATAGAGTACAAACAGGGGTTCTTGGGTTAGCATGGGTGGTTGATGCTGGTCTAAAACGTCTAAGGATGAACATAACCCATTACCATCATCCATGTCATTGAAGCATGCATGCCCACTAAGCCTAATTAACTATTGATTAATCAGAGAGCAACAAGTATTATTATTACCACTAGCATGCTTGTATAATTGTCAATAATTAATTAGAATATTGGAACGAAAGCAAAAGTGAGATGAACGATATACATAACACAAACAACCACTACAATACTGCGCATCCATAGCCCCCACTCTTCCTCTAAATGTCAGTGTTTTGAATGTGTTTCATTCATGGGAGAGGCAATACAATGATGAATTAATGGCACATCCCTAGATTGATCGTTTATCACAGATAAAGAAACAGAGAAATAAAGAAAGGAAGCTTGACTTTGCCCAGACTGATCCGTTTGATATATGTGCACCATGGATGGAAGCCTTTTGCATCACATATTTACAGTATATCAATCGAATGCTTTAAGGAGGCGTAATAATATCTGAGATCCATTCAGATGTGACCAAGAGGCCAAGGTGGAGGGGGTTCTTTGATAACTGATAAAAAACGAGCCGTACAACCACCATATCGTACGAACAAATCCCGAAACCCAACTCAAAACATGAGCCAAATAAATTTCATAGACGTCACTGTAGACAGGTGGTGGTTTAAAACTATGACACTTGATCCCGAGGTTGATGTCAATTACTATCAACCAATAGACATTCAAATAAACCAGTTTTTAAGAAATAAAATAAATAATAAAATCCTATCCTTATGCCAAAACTATAGAAACATTTTTTTTCTTTTCAAGTCCAATCAATTTAATTAGAATGCTCAATGCTAAGGGGCACACCACCCAAAGCTTCAGTTGAGGAACATCACTCAACCATTGAGAGCAAACTCTCAAACTACAAAATCACAATGACCAAAAGTTGGAAGAAGGGTGGACTCTCCTTCCTATATAGGCAAGTTAGCTTCATGCCAAAGCCACCTTGAATGGATGAATGTAGAAACTTGCACACTTCCTTTCTTTTACCCTAACCTAGCTTTTCATCTTTTTGGAAACTACGCCCTAGTGCTTTTGTTAGACTTTCCTTTACTCCTTTAGAAACCGTGCCATCTTGCCTTTTTGACTGACTTTCCCTTTTTCTGTTTTAGAAACTACACCTCTCAAAAGTTTCCTGCTTTTACCTTGACAACTTTTTTTGCATTTTCCTCCTTTGTCCTGGATTTTCTATTCTGATTGATTTGGAAGGCTTCTATATTTTGGCTTGAGTTCTTTTTAAGATTTTCTTGATTTGCTCTAGTGTTTCCATTTCTGACTGCCAACTCATGGTCCACTTGGACCCATGCACCCTCCTTGTCACCTAAGCACGACTTAACACAAATTTCAAATATTTTTCATACATGTGCATGTATATTGTTGGGTCGTAGAATCAAAGGTATTTACCTAGCATTGAGAAGCATTAAATATTATGGACCATATAAGGATAGACCGAATTTTCGGGACATGGTGGATGACAATTTGATATTAATAGATTCTAGATTTATTTTTCTTGGGGATCTCAATTTTATGATGAAAGCCACTGAAATATAGGGAAACAACTCTATAATGGATCTATAATTATTATTATTTTCAACAACTATTCCAAAGATATAAGCTTTAGGATTATTCCTTCGAAGTTATGCCAAACTTGGAAAAATGATAAAAGTAGTGGTTTAGGATTATGCAAGAGACTAGACAGATTTATGATGGTAGAGGCTCTAGTAGGTTCATTGAGCATATTTAGGTCATGGGTTATTATTTCCTCAATATTTGATCACTCGACTATTTGTCTTCAAATTGAAGGTGATCCTTTGTATCACAAATTTCCATTTAAATTCAATCGTGGATGGACAAACAATTAAAAATTCTATTTGTTGGTAATAGAAAAATGGAACAATATTGAGGTATCTTCAGAGGTTGGTGCCATGGAAGTACTAATTACAAAGATTAAATGTTTGAAACGAATGGTTGTGTTGTGCGAAAGGAGAATAAACTAAACTCGATACATGAACTTATTGATATTGAGGATAAACTAGAAAGTGTATATGAAGCAAATATGATAGGTTATTTTACATTTGAGGATAAGATGGATTTGTCTGGATTGCAAAATAGAAAAGAAAAATTACTGAAGGTGGAGGAGGAGACCTGGATATTGAAGAGCAAGGTAATATGGCTTGCCCAAGGGGGACAATAACACTAAGTTTTTTCATAAATATGCTAATTATATAAAGAATATTAATAGTATATGGGATATGAGGGATGAAAATGGAATTTGGGTCTCCTCTCGTAGTGACTTGGAGAAAAATGATGTGGATTATTTTTCAAATTTTTTTAAGGAATCTGGGAGCTCGAGCATTGTTTCACAGCTCAGGGTGGTCGGACATTTTCACATTTTTTTAACAGAAGCTAAAGGACTTCAAATTGGGAGAGTTGTCACTATGTAAAAAATTGAAGAGCTATTGAAACATTTTGCCAAGGACAAAAGTATTGGGCCAAATGGATAGCCTATTGAATTCTTTTTAGAATAATTTCATTTACTGAGGAGTGACCTATTAGACGTGGTTGAACAATTTAGAAATCAGGGTTTTGTATGGGGTGCATTGAATTATACATTTATTACACTCATTCCCAAATGTGAAAATCCTGAAACATTTGCTTATTACATGCCTATTTCTCTTTGCAACCTTGTTTACAATATTGTTACTAAAATTATCTCCAATAGGCTTAAGCCTAAACCGGTAGAGGTGGTGACCAAAGAACAATTTGGGTTCTTGGTGAACAAACCGATTTTAGATGCCATAAGAGATAATCATAAGTGTCTTCACTCCATCAAGTATAAAAAATTGGATGCAATAATACTCTAGATGGATTTAGTTAAAGCTTATGATAAGGTGGACTGGGTATTCCTAAGACTGATTCTAGTTCAGATTAGTTTTCCATTGGTAGTTACTGATTGGATTATGGCATGCATTTCCTTTGCTTGTTTTGCTATTCTTATAAATGGCCTCCTTCTAATTTATTTAAGTATTCCAAGGGGATTTGGCAAGGGTGCCCACTCTCCCTACTACTGTTCTAATTGGTTATTGAAGAACTCAACATAATGATTTATGCTGCCAGGAATGAAGGTAGATTAACATGTATAAAATTAGCAACTATCTAGTATATGACATAACTGGCATTTGTTGATTATGTGGTTTTATTTGTTATAGGAATTGTGGATGAGGGGATTAAATTCTCATATATTATTTCCTTGTCTTGTGTTGTTATTGGAAGGGAGGTCAGTACATATAAGTCTAGTTTCCTCTGATATGCTATTGATGAATATACATTTGCTCAGACTACTTCTCTATTCCCTGTAAAAGTTGAGGATATTGAGGGTGGTATAAATTATCTAGGATATCATTTAAAGCCTAACAATTATAATATTTATGACTGGATGTGGCTAGTTAAGAAAATTGAGAAAATAATTGGTAATTGGTGCTACATGTATTTATCTTTGGGGGTCATGCTCACATTGGTTCGATTTGTTTTAGTGGGGACATTGGTATATTGGTTTTCATTAGCAAAGGTGACACATTCTATTCTTAAATTGATTAGGAAAACATGTTCGATTTCCTTTGGTCTGGGACAACTAAAGGTGAGAAGATGCATTTGGTTAGATGGGACATAATATCTTTGTCAAAGTCCATGGGGGCTTGGGACATTAAAACTTTTCATTGGTTTAGTCTTGCCCTGTGTATGAAGAGTTTCTGGAGAGGGCTATTTGGTATAGGTTTATGGAATGATGTACTTAAAGAAAAATATCTTAAGACAAACCTTTGATACAATGGATTAGAAACTCATTTAATCTATTAGGGGTGTTTCAAATTTTTGTAACGGTTTTGTTGAGGCACTTCCTTGGTTAAGAAAATAATTAATTTGGCGAGTTGGAAATGGGACACATGTGCTTGTAGGGGTGGATCCTTATATTGTAAGGGAGGATATGTTTGTTCTTTCTTCATATCTCAAAAAATATCTTGTAGAGTTTGGTTTCTGTACATTAGAACATGTTAGAAGTCCCATATGGCTGAGGAATTCTATCTCTTATTTGTTACTTGTTGAGGATTTGGGTATAGAGGGTCAATGGGATGAGGAATGGACTACATATATTATTTCTCTAAATATAATTAGCTTTAGATTGAAATATGAAGATGATATTTTGGTATGGGCCTGGAATAGTGTTGAACTTTGTGTTATCATTGATGTCAAAGAGATTGTTATACTTGGTAATGGAATTGAAGTCTTAGTGGTCTTAGTTCCAATTTGAAGAAATATATAGAAAATATGTGCAACAAACCCAATAAATTATGGCATTCCAGTGTGCAAATCCCACTAAATCATGGAACTTCTAAAATTGCACACCAACAAAAGAATAAGAATGGTGGTTAGCTTGACCATTAAGCAAGGAAGAAGGGGCATCGCCAACTTAGAGAAACCCCAACTTGTGGACACGTCAATTGAGCAAAGATAAGTATAAATGAGCAAGATATTGAATTGTTTTGGTAATCTTGAAAATGTAGATGAAGTAATACACTAAAAGTGCAAGCTTCAGGGTCAGATGAAATGCTCAGGGGAATCATTCACTGAATAAATTGAGGAAGTGTGAGAGAGAACCATACATGCTGAAATACAAGGAGTAGTCACACATTCACACATATATGCAAAGAGAAGTTGTGCAAATATAGATAAGGATAATTTGTGAAGGAATCCCAATGAGCATTTGAATCAGGTGCATTTGTACTGAAAGATACCATGAAGGTTTGCGTAAATAAAGTTGGAAGTGTGAAGATCAATATGTTTAGAAGTTTGTGCATAATAGAGAGAGTGTGATGTTGGATGTGGAGCCTGATATTCCAAATCTAGAGATATTATTCAGTCGTGTTTATACCCTAGGTGTAATGTACACTCATTCCCCCTACCTTGGGGTTCGGGGGCAGAGTCCCCAAGAAATTTTTTTGGGATATGTGTTGGCCAACAGTTTTGCGGACCCATGGTATTGGGTTAACCCTAGAATTTTCCCATTGTATTTCCCCTATGAAAGAAAACATTGTAAAACGACTGAGTATGATATTGTATTGTATTGGAAGAGAGATTGTGAGAGCATGAAGAGGAAGTGCAATGGTTTTGCTGCAGGTTGTATCCCTTCACCTTTCTGGACTGTAATAAAAGGATTGGCAATTTCTTTGTGGACATAGCCCATTGTTTGGGTGAACCACGTTATATTTGTGTCTCTCTATAATGTTTTAATGTGTTTTGCATCTTGTTTATGATTTAACTGTATATTTGTTATTGCTTTGCGGTCCTGTTTTCTAACAATTGGTATCAGAGCCAAAAGGTATATTTGGTTGGTAAACTCGCAGGAAAGAAGGGTTCCTGGTTTGAGTGGGAGCAATGACGAAAGAAGGAAAGTTTATGGTCGAGAAATTTAACGACCAAAACTATTAGTTATGGAAGATGCAAATAGGACTATCTATACCAGAAGGATCTGTACCTGCCGTTGGGTGGAAAAGCAAAATAGCCGATGGCTATGAAGGATGAAGAATGGGAGGTTCTTGACAGAAAGGCACTGGGAACAATATGGATGTGCCTAGCTTCGTCAGTGGCCTTCAATATTTTGAAAGAAAAAATAATAGAGGGTGTGATGAGTGCATTGAGTGAGCTCTATGAAAAACCCTCGGCTTCTAACAAGGTATTTTTAATGAAGCATTTATTTAATATGAAGATGTTAGAAGGTGGATCTGTTGCTGACCATTTAAATGAGTTTAATACACTTACCAGTTAGTTAAGTTCTATAAAAGTGAACTTTGATGATGAGGTTAGGGCTCTTCTAATCTTGTGCTCATTGCCAGAAAGCTGGAATAGCTTGGTCATGGCTGTAAGTAACTCTATCCCTAGTTCAAACACTCTTAAGTTTGATGATTTTGTTGGTGTTATTCTTAGTGAGGAAATGTGAAGAAAAAGCATATGTGAGACATCAGGTAATGCGTTGACCATGGATAGTAGAGGGAGACAAAATAAGAGAGGAAGGAGACCAAGAAACCGTGGCAAGTATAAAAAGGGAATATCCAAGTCCAGCTTCGAAAAAATAGAGTGCTGGAACTGTGGTAAGAAAGGACACCTGAAAAAAGACTGCAGAGCACCAAAGAAGAAAGGTGAGAGGCAGCAAGAGACCACTCAGGAAGCTAATGTAGCAGGTGATGTGTTACAAGATGCTTTGATTCTTGCATTAGATAACACTAGTGATTAATGGGTAGTAGATTTAGGGGCTTCATGTCATGCTACACCCCATAGGAAATTCTTTCATGATTATGTTCAAGGTGATTTTGGGCATGTGTTATTGGGGGCTGATGAACCATGTAAAATTGTTGGAAAGGGTAAGGTAAGGACTAAGTTAAATAATGGAAATGACTGGCTGCTAAAGGATGTAAGGCACATTCCTTCTATGAAAAGAAATATGATCTCAACAGGGCAGTTGGGAGATGGTGGTTGTTTGTCTACGTTTGGAGAAACGTGGTGGAAGGTCACTAAAGGATCAATGGTAATTGCAAAAGGAGATAAGATAGGTACGCTATATTTATGTCCTCATAATACTGATTATTCTATCTCTATAGCTTCCACAGAAACATGTGCGACGCTATGGCATCATATGCTTGGCCACATGAGTGAGAAGGGGATGCAGATTCTCCACTCAAGAAAACTGCTTCCAGATCTGAAGCAGATAAGTTTGGAATTCTGTGAGAACTGTGTTTATGGAAAACATAAGAGAGTTAGATTTCTCAGGGTTGGGAAACAAAAGAAGAGTGAAAAGTTAGAGCTTGTCCATACAGATGTATGGGGACTAGCTCAGGTACAATCTCTTGGTGGATCTCGTAATTATGTTACTTTTATTGATGATGCAACTAGAAAAACTTGGGTTTATTACATTAGACAAAAATCTGATGTGTTTGATACTTTTAAGAAGTGGAAAGCTTTGGTTGAGAATGAGACAGGAAAGAGGTTGAAATGTCTCAGATCTGATAATGGAGGCGAGTACTGCAGCAAGGAGTTTGACAGTTACTATTCACACAATGGGATTTGTAGAGAGAAGAGAGTCCGTAGAACACCACAAGAAAATGGTGTTCAGAAAGGATGAATAGAACGATCATGGAGTGTGCAAGGTGTATGAGATTGCATGTAGGGTTGCCCTTACAGTTTTGGTATGATGCTGTAAACATTGTTGTCTATTTAATAAACAGAGGGCCTTCAAGCGCTTTAGATGGTGGCATTCCAGAGGAGGCATGGACAGGTAAATAGGTAAAATACTCATTTCTGAGAACTTTTGGTTGTGAAGCATTTGTCCATATTGATAAAGATGATAGAACAAAACTTGAGGCTAAATGCAAGAAATGTACCTTTATTGGATACGAGGTTGATGATTTTGGTTATCACTTATGGGATCTTAAAAATCGCAAAATAATTAGGAGTAGAGATGTAGTATTCAATGAAAAGGTCACACACAAAGATTAGTTGCAGGGAAAGAAAGAAGAAAAGGAAAACACAGAGTACACAATGCTTGATGAAATAAAAGACAATGAAGTTCCAAAGGCACCAGAAAATAAAGAGTAGTAGCAGGTACCTGAAACTCCTACAATTGTAAGAAAATATACCAGGTTAAGTATTAGAAAATATACCAGGTTAAGTAGACCCCCTGAACGATTCTCTCCTTCACTGTATTATTTATTGATGACTGATTCTGGTGAACCCAAATGTTTTGAAGAAGCAATGCAGGTAGAAACTAGAAAGAAGTGGGAGCAAGGCATGGATGAGGAGATGGACTCATTGGTAAGAAACCAGACTTGGGATCTGGTTAAGTTGCCTGCAGAAAAAAGGGCATTGCAGAATAAATGGGTTTACAGGTTGAAGGAAGAAGATGGAGGCAAGAAGCGATATAAGGCTAGACTTGTTATAAAGGGGTTTGCACAAAAGAAAGGTATAGACTTTGATGAAAATTTTCTCCTGTTGTTAAAATGACTTCAATTAGAACTATTTTAAGTCTAGTGGCAGTAGAATATTTGCATATTGAATATTTAGATGTAAAAACAACCTTTCTCCATGGGGATTTGGAGGAAGAGATTTATATGCATCAACCACAAGGGTATGAGGTCAAAGGGAAGGAGAATTTGGTTTGCAGGTTGAAGAAGAGCTTGTATGGCCTAAAGCAAGTTCCAAGGAAATGGTATTTGAAATTTGATAAGTTTATGACAAAACAAGGTTATAATAGATGTCATTCTGACCATTGTGTTTATTTCAAGAGGCTATATAACAGAAGATATATTATCTTATATTGTATGTGGATGACATGCTTGTTGCAGGGTCTAACATGCAGGATATAAATGTGCTCAAAATAAAACTAGCTAAATCATTTGCGATGAAGTATTTGGGTGCTACAAAGCAAATCCTTGGTATGAGAATAACAAGAGACAAGAAAAATCACAAATTGACGTTGTCTCAAGGTGAGTACATAGAAAATGTGTTGCAGAGGTTTAGAATGCGGAATGAAAAACCAATCAGTAAACCTTTGGCCAGCCATTTCAAACTAAGCAAGGATATGTGTCTAGAGACACAAGAAGAGATAGATTACATGTCCAAGATTCCCTATTCATCAGCGGTTGGAAGCTTGATGTATGCCATAGTGTGCACAAGACCAGATATTGCACATGTAGTGGGAGTTGTGAGTAGGTATATGAATAATCCAGATAAAGAGCATTGGAAAGCAGTACAGTGGATTGTCAGGTATTTGAGAGGTACCACTTCTCATGCATTATGTTTTGGAGGTTCAGACACTATTCTACAGAGATATGTTGATGCAGATATGGATGGTGATAAAGACAGCAGGAGGAGCACCACAGGGTATGTGTTTACTGTGGGTGGAACAATGGTAAGTTGGATTTCAAAACTGTAATAGGTTGTTGCACTTTTAACAATGGAAGCAGAGTATGTTGCTACTATAGAGGCTAGTAAGGAGATGATTTGGTTGCATAGGTTCATGGAATAATTGGGTAAGAAGCAAGAGAATAGTAGGTTGCATAGTGACAGCCAGAGTGCCATTCATCTTGCAAATAACTCAGCCTTTCATTCGAGGACTAAACATATACAAATCAAGTACCACTTCATAAGATCTGTTCTAGATGAAGAACTGTTAAAACTGGAAAAGATACACACTAGCCAGAATCCTACAGACATATTGACAAAGGGAGTAACCATAGAGAAACTAAGTTCCTGCTTGGTTTCTGTTGGCCTTCAAGCATGAAGGTGAAAATAAGAAATTTGCCAAGTCCAAGGTCCAGAGCATAGTCCAACAAGTGTAGTAGCGGTGGAGTTGCTGTGATCAGTCTCCAAGTGGGAGATTGTTGGATGTGGAGCCTGATCTTCCAGATCCAGAGATATTATTCAGTTGTGTTTGTACCCCAGGTGTACTGTACACTCATCCCCTTGCCTTGGGGTTCGGGGTAGCACCTCGAAAAAGGGGGTTTGGGGGAAGCTCCCCCGAGAAATGGGGGTTTAGGCACTACTATATTTCGATCCAAAATCCGACGGTTTTTTCCGACGGCGCGTGGATTTTTTATTTTAACAGTGCCAAAAATCAGGAAGATAATTTTTTTTTTTGAAATGGTGGTGATCAGCGTCGCTTAAGCGACGGCTAGGCTTGATAAGCGTCGCTTAAGCGACGGATAGGCTTGCAAGCGTCGCTTAAGCGATGAATATCCTCCTAAGCGTCGCTTAAGCGACGACGCTTAAATTACTCATTCATTTAATAATGTCTTATCAATCATTTAATAATTTGTCGTAATTGGTTAATTAT
>LPNX010167802.1:0-25281 GCA_001517045.1 Pseudotsuga menziesii
TGAGGAGCTGATTGAGAAATTGAAAGAGCTGCCCATTGGCATCGTTGGCTCCTGCCATGGCCGATCTTTGCCCCTGAAATCACTTGGGTTCCGATCTAAGAATGGATCTTCGTGGCTTGTGTTCCCATCTGGCAATTATTATGTGGTGTTTGCATATATATACAAGAGAGAGATATAGGACTAACAAATACCCAAATCTATGGCGGACTGCTCCAAATCTCTGAATGCCGGCTTTCAGCTGAACAAAAGGGAAAGAACCCCATCAAACATACCATGATTTCCATTGCAGAAACCCTTGAATTTGTCAAATTAACAATCTCACAGACATGAACATGAACATAAACATTGCGTATATTACCTAGTTGAGGAGCTGATTGAGAAGTTGAAAGAGCTGCCCATTGGCATCGTTGGCTCCTGCCATGGCCGATCTTCGCCCTTGAAATCACTTGGGTTCCGATCTAACAATGGATATTTATGGCTTGTGTTCCCATCTGGCAATTATTATGTGTTGTTTGCATATATATATACGAGAGAGATATAGGACTAACAAATACCCAAATCTACGACGGACTGCTCCAAATCAAAATGGTGGATTGCTCCAAATCTCTGAATGCCGGCTTTCAGCTAAACAAAAGGGGAAGAACCCATCAAACATACCATGATTTCCATTACAGAAACCCTTGAATTGGACTCCTTCCTGAATATTTGAGATGAAATGAATTTTTCAAATTAACAATCTCACAGCCATGAACATGAACATAAACATTGTGTATATTACCTGGTTGAGGACCTGATTGAGAAATTGAAAGAGATTCCCATTGGCATCGTTGGCTCCTGCCATGGCCGATATTCACCCCTGAAATCACTTGGGTTCCATCTAACAATGGATCTTCGTGGCTTGTGTTCCCATCTGGAAATTATTATGTGATGTTTGCATATATATACGAGAGAGATATAGGACTAACAAATACCCAAATCTATGGCGGACTGCTCCAAATCAAAATGGAGGACTGCTCCAAATCTCTGAATGCCAGCTTTCAGCTGAACAAAAGGGAAAGAACCCATCAAACATACCATGATTTCCATTGCAGAAACCCTTGAATTGGGCTCCTTCCTGAAGATTTGAGATGAAATGAATATTTCATTGCATTGCAGTGGCATCCTGCTAATCACCAAAATGTCGTGCTCAGGGAAGAACATAGGGAAAAATGGCCATAGATTGAAAATCCTTGAACAAGGTCACCTTGGGCTTGAGCTTGAGTGAAATGTAAGATTTTTCTACATTGACACCCACCACTTCAAGTTGGCGCCAAAACCCAAATTGTGAAACTACACTAACATGATAGAATGAAATTTGTATTTGTTTAACTTGAATTCTATTATATTTGTATTTATTTAACTTAATTTTTTTTATATGTATTGATAGTATATAATAAAAAATTAATTAGTATATTTTTTTAAAATTTTATATGTATTATTAGTACATAATAAAAAATACTTAGTAACTTTTTTTTTTAATTTATAATGTAAATAGTTTAATAATTAATATTATTTATAAATAAAATATTTAAAAACAAATGTATATAGGTATATTTGTATAGTTATTTTCAAATATATAAGTAATAGCTTACAGCTAGGACATTGTCATAGTTAATTTACCATTAAGACAATGTCATAATTAATTTGGTGTTAACAATGGAGTTGTAACACGTGAGGCTTTGCAATTTACTAAGTTCTAGGGGGTCTATGAATCCATTTGTAGTCTTAGAATTTAGAAAAATATACAACATTGTGAAAATTGTAATTTTTCATTCCCGAACTGATCCACAACTAAAAATGACCAAATAAATGACCAATTGTTATGTGGTCATTTTTTTCTAGATACCCCATGACCAAATTTGGTCATTTATCTTGGTCTTTTTTAGTTTAGTTTTATCATGTGACCAAAATTGGTCATTTATCTTGGTCTTTTTTATTTAGCCCACTTAAATTTATCAATTTTGGTCATTTATCCCTTGAAAAAAATTGTGGTGACCAAAATTTTTGGTCTCTTGGTCACTAATCTCTCATTTTGCACTAGTGCACCAAGAATATGTAGATGGGGAAGTCCCATGATTTTTGCACAGTGTAAGAGTGTCCATAAGACCAGCAAATCTGATCTGGTGTTTGTGCTGAGGCCTACTCCCAGTTTGAAGTAGAAATGATGATCATGACTGAGAAAAAGTTGTACACCAACAACTCCCATATGCTTAGCTAAAGCACCGTCGAAGAAACCAGCTGGAAAGTTCAAGATGGGTGCAGGCCCAATATTTCTCCTAGATATTTTCAGTTGAGAAATGACAGGATATAGCTGGAGATGTTTCTTGATGGAGAGAACAGTATAAGATACATCAGGATTCTTATCCTCAAAAATGCAATTGTTTCTAATCAACCAGATGTGCCAGATAAGAAAAAAAGGAAGATACTTCAGAGTATTTCCTCATCTGATCCAGGAGGATACATTGAGTGTGTAGTTTGATTCCTTCCAGAAATGTGGGATATCAAGAGTGCTTCTGTTGAGTCCAATAATCTTCTTCATGAAACTGTAGTCAAGAAATAGATGCTCAACAAACTCTGAAGCAGATCTACAAAGACAGCACCAGTATGAACCAATCCATCCTTTTTTGTTCAAGTTGTCATAAGTATTGATTTTATTCAGCAGGCTGAGCCAACTAAAGCAAATGATCTTGAGAGGAATGTGGAATTTCCAAATCTTGCTTAGGAAGTCATCAGGTCTATCAGTGACAAGTGTTTTAGTAATAATTCATAAATAAGATTGGCTATAACCATGCCCAATGGCTTGTTAAACATCAAAACCAGAGTATCTGATTTATTGCTAATGTAGATCCCTCCATGCTGTAAACCTTTAATATACTTGGACCAAGATTCCTTCCAAATCCCACCAAACTCCAAATCATCTGCAGTGATCCAGTAATCTGAAGAGGAAGTGGCTTCTCCTGTATTGAGAGCATCAGAGAGTGTACAAATACCAAAATCCTCCAAATACAATCTAAGACCCTCTAAAAGAGTATAATAAGATGAAACACCAGCTATGGGATCAAGGCCTATTTTGATATTCTTACCATTACTGGTCTTCCATCCAAGGCACCTAGTAATCCAGACATGGCTCAAATAAAACCATTCCACATATGAGAAGTACCATGTACTTTGAAGGACTGTTTTCTGAGCCATACATCCATAGGAATATTCTTAAGGTACTTATTCTTGATAATTTGAGACCACAAGTCTGCACCATTCAGTATAATCCATAAATTTTTGGTATGTAATGCCAAGCTGAACCACTCCATATTTTTAATGTTCCATCCCTTGAGAGAGTAGGGCCTGGAAATGGAGTTCCAATCAACCAAATGATATCTCTGTTTACCCTGTGAGCTGCCCCATAAAACATTAAAGATATATCTCCTGATATAATTTAGTATAGTGCTAGGCATACGAGCAAGTGTGAGCCAATATACTGCAAGACTTGTCAAGAAAGATTTGACAAGTACCAATCTTCCACCTAGAGATAGAAGCTTATAGGTCCAGTTACTCAATTTTTTTTCAAACTTCAGTAGAAACCATATCTAGTCCTTGATGCCATACCCCAAGGGTTTGAGGTAATATCCCAGATATTTAAAACCAGCAGCAATAGGTTCCATCTTATAAGGCATGAATATGGAAATTTGTTGCCTAACTGATTCATCAATGTTATTGTAGAGAAAGGAAGATTTATCTACATTGAGCTCCATTCTAGTAGCACAAAAAAAGGTGTCAAGAATGAGTTTATAATGCTGCCACTCAGCCAGAGTACCAAAACCAAAAAGTACAACATCATCTACAAAGAGCAGATGGGTAAGGTAGAGTATGGGAGCAGGTTTGATGCTTGATATATCCCCTGCAATTTGAGCCTGAGAGACCAGAAGACTTAAACCTTCGATAATCAGTATAAAAAGGAGTGGAGAAGGAGAGCATCCATGTATGATGCCTCTTGACATAGGAAAGAAGTTTGATGGAGTACCATTGATCAAAACAATAAAGTTTGATGACTCAACACAACCCATAATCCAATTAACATAGTTTCCTGGGATGCCAATCTGTAGAAGGACTAATCTCAAGAAACACCAGTTCACTCTGTCAAATGCTTTGACCAGATCAAGTTTTAATACCATCACTTGTTGTTTTTCAGTCTTGATCGTATGAAGAACTTCTTGGACAATACCAACAGGTTCAATGATCTGTCTATCATGAAGGAAGCCAAACTGATGCCTGGATATGGCCTTTTCAAGTACAACCTTAAGTCTGATAGCAATAAGCTTAGAAATGGTCTTGTATATCAGATTACATAAGGAGAAGGGCCTGTAATCCCCTAGGGTAGTGGGTTTTTCACACTTGGGAATAAGTGTAATAAAAGTAGCATTAAGGGCACCAATGACCCTACCCTCTAACCTGGAGTGTTCAATGACATTCAAAATATCCTGCCCAACTAGTTCAAAAAAGTGAAGATAGAATTCCACCGGCCACCCATCAGGTCTGGGACTCTTATCTTTTTTTAACCCTTTGAGTACATCCTCCACTTCTTTGAGAGTGAAAGAAGACATAAAGAGCTCCCTATCCACTTCCTGCACAAAGGTTGGGAAAAGTTTGATGACTTTAAGTTGAGCCTCTATATTGGTCTTGCCATCATTAGAAAAGAGCTCAAACAAGTGTTGGACCCCTAAATATTTGAGCTTTGCATCATCCTCAATAGTTTCCCTGAACTGATTATTAAGTGCCCAGATAGTTTTCGAGTTCCTCCTAGCAGAAGCAAAGGAGTGAAATTTTTTTGTGTTGGCAATACCTTCCTGAATCCAATCCACCCTACTTTTGAGTTTCTAGGTAAGGATCTAATGAGCAAGTAGGGAGTCCTTCCTACTTTTCAAAACAACAAGGGATTGGGTATCCTTATCAGAGAGGATACCCGAGTGCTGGGAGGAGAGGAGAGAAAAGATGGCTTGGTCAATCTCTGCAAGTTCCTTAGTTCTCAACCAATTTTTCTTTTTTTCCCAAGTCTTGACATCATTTTTCAGTCTCTACAACTTATAGTTGAAATTAAACATGGGACCAGTAGTGGGCATAGGTTCCTTCCAGGAAGAGGAAACTAGGGCTTCAAAGTCATCATCGAGGAGCCAGGCTTGGTTGAATTTAAAAGGATACATATGACACTTCAAGCTGAAATTCCATTCGAGACAAACTGGGAAGGGGTCAGAGATTTCAGAAGGCTGAGTCCAGGAGTGATAGCATCCCAGAGTAGGAATCAGGTGAAATGAGGCCAGAAATCTATCAAGTCTTTTGTTAACACCCTCAAAACCTACTCTGCCATTTCTCCAGGTAGGTCCGATCTTGGTGGGAGCTAGATCAACCATGTTCATAGAATCCAAAAGTTGTGCAAAGTAAAGAGAGAGATGATCCATACGAGCACGTTCACCCCAAATCTCAAGATCAGAGATGGTGAAGTTGAGATCTCCAGCTAAGATGAGATTTGGATAATTGAATATGCCCCCATCCACAGCTGTGTCCCAGTAGGTAGTTCTATTGGCATAGGGTCCATAGCAGTTTACAATGGAGAAAACCAAGTCAAGGCCTTTAAAAATAGTTGAGAGGAGAATGCCAACAAAGGAATGATAAGCTTTACATCTAACCAAGTGAGGGTTCCAAGCAGAAAGAATACCCCCAGAAAGACCAAGTGCATTAATTGCACAAAATTCCCAACCCGGCTTAATGAAGGCAAACAAGCGAAGGGCAGTAAAATGGTCACACATAGTTTCCTGTAGAAAGATAATGTTAGGGTTAAGAGAAGTAAACAATTCTTTGAGGGCTTTCTGTTTAGTAGGCCCCCCGAACCCACGAATATTCATGGAGACAATCTTCATGGGTTAACCCGAGCGACAGGAGACTTTGCTCTAAGTGCCTGTGAAGTGGAGTGAGTTCTAGCAGCTACTTTGATGCAAGCTGATAGAGGAGTATAGAGACCTGTGGGAGCCTGGGAGGAAGTTTTACCCCCTTTCTTAGCCTGTCTAATGGTAATGTTCTCAAATCTAATCGAGTCTAATGGTAGTACCAAGGGTGAGATGGGAGATTTGTCAGTGAAAATATCCAGAGATTTGAGGAGGGAAGGATCATCAAAGGAAGGAGTCGTTAAGGGGCTTCTAGGTGAAGCATTATAAGTAGGAGAAGAGGGGTGAGGTAGTGGGGGAAAATGCTCCAGATTGAAAGGGGGAGGAGATGATACATCAACCGTAGGAGTAAGTGTAGGTGACTGGAGGTCAGCAGCCTATTCGTTACAAGAAAGAGAGGCAGAAAGAGCTAAAGATTCAACGTCCTTAATAAACAGTAGCTGCCCCTTGGTTAGATCTCCAACAAAGGTAGGGGAGGAGGAGTCATAAGGCCCAATCAAGATAGGTAGTGCAGGAGAAATAGTAAGGGGAGCAGTCAGTGGCTGAGTATCCAGTGGGGTTTGGTGATGTGAAGAAGAAGAAAGTGAGCGATCAAGTAGGGGCTCGAAATCGATAAATCCACCAGTCAAAGGGAGGCCATGTAATAAGTAAGAACATGTTTTTCTCAAATGACCGGTTTCGTGGCAGTAGCTACAGCGAAATGGCATCTTCAAATAATCAAGCTTTTGAGTAATAACCATACTATTACAATCAATCTCAATTTATGGAAGGAGCCCACGCGAAACATCCAGTTCCACAAGTACCCTAGTAGTTTTTTTTTCAAAAGATGTATGGAAATCTTTCTCCAAAACAACAAATCTACCAATGGTGTTAGCAATACCGGTAAGGATATCTTCGGACCAAAGAGGAAAAATTAAAGCTGGCATTAAGAACCAAAGGTGTCACTTGATGACCCATTCCTTAACAGGGTCAAAGTTTGAATTCCATCGACTAAGTACAAGGAATTAGAGGAAATTTGAGGTCTAAAATGGGCCTCTTAAGGAAAATAATAAAATAATAGTTAAAATAGTAAAATAATGGTTATTAATTTTGGAGGAAGAATGAAAAAAACTACATTTTATGTTCGTATTTTCGACATATCTCCCCGTGTTTTTACTCAAATTCTGAGCGGGAGAGCTCGTTGGATGTGGAATTTAATTCTGCTTCCAATGAGTACCCACACTGCATACTTTTGACGGACCCTGCTATCCCAAAAACAAGAAATACCTGAAAAATGTGATGATGACATCATCATCATGTTTTTTTAGGTATTTCTTGTTTTTGGGGTAGCGAGATCCATCAAAATTATGCATTGTGGGTACTAATTGGATGCAGAATTAAATTCCGCATCCAATGAGCTCTCCCGCTTGAAATTTGAGTAAAAACACAGGGAGATATGTCGAAAATATGAACAAAAAAGTAGTTTTCTTTTATGACAAATATGTCAATTCAACCATTATGGTTGACTCATTTTACTGAAATTCTATTGGTTCTTGAATTCCAACTCACAAAAATTATTGTTGGCACATTTTCTTATAAGGCTCATTTTAGACGCCAAATCTCCTCTAATGGACCCATCACCAATGGTCCAGAGAGAATTAAGGATTCGAGAAGCGTCAGAGTCTTCGAGGAACACAAAAACCAGCCAACAATTAGCCAGAAGACTGATGGTGGGCACATAGGTGAGGATGGGCTTCCAGTGCTGAGTAGCCCATGTCACCCACTCCTCTTTGTTCATAGAACAATATTCCAGGCATCCAATGAGAGTGCGATGACAGAGTTTCGAGACTCTGTCAAGCATGACATCTCTACCCATGACAAACCTGCGCTTATGGTCAAGGGATGTAAGAATCTTGGCTTTACGACAGGCTTGGTATCTAGAAGGGTAAGATGATGCAATCCTATCACTGGATAGTATAGTGGGTCCCGAGGTTGCCATCAGAAACCAAAAATGGTAGCAAGGAAACAATAGAAACAAGTAGCCCGACAGGTGATAAAACCTTGCAATCAACAAGCCCATGACAGTAAGCGAATCCAGTCAGTAGGGGTTACATTACGAGAAATAGGTAAAGGAACCGAGGAGAGTCCCTGACAACGGCCTAAGGAGGTGAGGAGAAACCCTGACAGTGGCTGAGGGCCTAATCAGCCCTGACCGAAGAAAGAAGGGAGAAGCCTAAGAAAACCAATAAAACCCTAAACCAAGCCTAAAATGGAGAGTCCAGGCAAACCCGACACAAAAATCCCCTAGTTCCCACTTTTTTTGTATGGTTGGTACTAGCCCTCTGCTAAGAGGGGGAACTCCATGGACCTAGGACCACCTGTGAACCCAATACTGACCTATGGGGACAAGAAAACAAAACCCACAACCAGAATCATAGAAAAACATAGTGTTGGAAAATGGTAAGTACCTGTGCCATCATGGAAGCAGACAATGTCGAATACAGACAATGTCGAATGCAGACAATGTGGGTTGACCACATATAGTAAATCTCCGAAAGACCCGGCGCCGAAATCAGAGAACCAAAGTCGTTGCCACAATACCAGTCTTCTTTCCAATATCATCGGCCATAGACCACCATAAGACCCGGCATAGACCACCATAAGACTCGGCATAGACCACCGTAAGACCTGGCAGCAGAAAATAACAAAACCCATCCAGTAAATCAGTAAAGTTCTAGGCAAGCTAGAAAAAACCACCAAAATGAGCAGTAATCTGGACTGGAAAAAATCGTGCCAGTGAGGATACAAGTGGCAGCTGAAAAAGCAGGTTCAGAGGCAGTGACAAAGAAAAAACCATCAACGACAGGAACAGGTACAGTCGAAACCAACACCGGAGACCTCAGCCAAGCCATGGTCATGGGAAACAACACTGAATCCAAGAGCACTCTCCATCAAACCCTAGTCCCCGCTCTCTCCATCAAACCCTAGTACCTGCTCTCTCGATATGCAACATTATGTGATGCAACCGATCATCCTCTTTACAAAACTGAAAGTTTGCTATATATATTATAATGCTTAAGAAATGGTGTTTTAGTAATGAAAGTAAGGGGCAAGCATCCAATTTAATGATGAGGGTAATTAACATACCATTTAATGAAACATTAAAGAGTGAACGGGAGACTAAACTTGGAGGCGATGGTAGTTAGAAGTAGTTATTTTGCAACTCCTCCGTGGTTGGTACAAGAAGGGAGTATCCCATCTCAAATTTTCTGTGTGAAAAAAAAAATCCGATATCAAATTTTCTGTGTGAAAAAAAATCGAAGGGTTCTTTGGGGTTAAGAAATTCTGCATCATATTTATAATTGAGAAATTATATATGGGTTTAAAATTATAAACTAGTTTCCCTTATACTTAGTTATAATGTCGTAACGAACACGGGTTTGCAATCACCGAGAGAAGGATCCTTCAACATAGTGAGATATGAATTGTTGACTATTTACGATGGTAGAGCAGGAATTCCTCTGAAGATTATATATGTATATAGGTTAAAAGGACTCTCGTTCCAAGAAATAATATTTTTTATTTATTTATTGTCGTTCTTATTGCTTGTGATAATTACCCTTTAATCTAGAAAGGTAGTTTCCCTTTCTTACTATTTTAGTTCCAACATGTTCTATTTTAAGGAAAATGTATTGTAACTTTTACTATTGCTAGAGGACCTAATTTAAACTAATAAACATTTTAATAGCGAACTAAGATGTTTAATGAGAATGTAAAATACTCTAGTATATAATTCATTTTTAGGGGATTCATTACCCGACTTGGGGGTGGCCTCTCGGCAATAAGGCAGACAAAGAGCCTAAGGTAGGGTGGAAAGTCGAAGTAAGGTCCTCAGACGTCATGTTAACTATATCGGTTAAGTACTTTTAAGTTGTTTCCTTGTTATTTAACAAGTTAATAAATATTCTATTCTTAATGCTTGAGATAAAGGGAAAATTTGTAAATGAGTAATAATCGTTGGTATGTTGAATTATGTATAGTGATTGATTAGACTAGAATTTCATAGATGTGTCAAGGTCTACATTTCTAGAAATACTCTTTTGATGGAAAACAGAAGCCATTATAATGATTTCTAATAAATTAAATAATTATTATTGAAGTTTGATATTAATCTCATCGATTTGATAATGTATTAAGTGGTTGATCATAGGTTTACATTAACCTCATTATGTAAAGGGGTGAAAACATGAAGTTGGGAAAACACCTTTGCTTGTTTTTTGACAAAACAAATTGCAAAATTTTATGTTTTTCAACTTTAACCCCTTCAAATTGATATCTCCCTTAGGAATTTCACCTTGAAGTAAGCACAAATGTTTTAGGGAATTGAATTAGCTACGTAGTCATTTAAAAATAAATAAAAATTATTGACATATAGTGGGGAAAATTTGACGTCCACCAACGACATATACTTTAAAATTTTAAGCATGAATAATGAGTGACCTTTGTGCACCACATTTTTTTTAGAGATAGTTATTTATTTTAGGGAAACAAAATGTATATTCATAATCCACACTGATTGCACTTGTGCATGGACTATATGTTGAGGATTTTTAGACTTATACGCTAATTTTTATTATTTATCGAAATAACATATGTAAAAAAAATGGTGCCTTATTGCCACATGTTTTTGTTGTCTTATTTTCTTACAAATGTGACTCTTATAAAAATAAATAAAAGCACCCTTTTGAAGAGGACACTGCAAGGAACAACCTTGTGATTTTTCAAAAAAAAAATTGGCTTTGTCTTCGTGATGATATTGAATTTTCATTGTCACTGATTTTTAAGTCACTAAATTTTTTAATGATAAAGTTTAGGAAAAAAATAGTAAAAAATAGAAATCCTAAATGAAATTAAAAAAAAATTATATGATGAGAAATTAGATTTAATGATGAGTCTATTGGTATAAAATCTGACAGGTAATTCTCATTTTTTGCAGTGTTTCAACCTTGATAAAGTGACACAATTCTGAAAACTGCAGAAATGGTGCTGGAAATGTTGACTAAAAACTCTCGGCCGATACATTTTAAATATCTAAGGCGAGAGTCATTTTCGCTTGAAATCTAACCCAGAATTAATTAAATCTCTCGGTCGAAAGTTGTTTTAGACTCTTAGACGAAAATTTAAAACATGTCTTGGCCGAGAGTTTTGTCACATAATGCTTCAAGAATATTTTAGGGGTCGACACATTAAATTCTCGTGATTTCGATGAGATTCCCCCAATTCTCGGCTGAGAAGTGTATATATAGTTTCTTGGCCGAGATAGTTTTCATCAATTTCTCAATCGAGAATTGTTAATCTGTATTTTAGCGAAGAGTTTGCAAATCCTTTTTCAACTGAGAGTTCATGAATATGTTGTTCAACTGAGAGTTCGCATATCTATATTGCAGCTGAGAGTTCGCATTATCCAAGTTCTTCAGGCCACAATTTTTTTTTTATCAAGGTATTTTCTTTAACCCCTGTTTTGGCAGGTTATTATTTTCGTCATCAAACACCTTCTGTGAAAACTAAGACTATGGGGAGATATCCTTCTTGACAAGCTAGAGCATGGTAGTTTCAAATTATTTTTATCATTCACTGATTAGGTACAGCGACCATTTTCCCAAGGCCTCCTGAGCCAGTTTTCCAACACTTAGTCATTTTCAGGACTTTCTCCAAAATTTATCCTAAAACCCTGTTTTGGTAGATCCATATTTTTTTCTTTAGACATGCTTAATACAAACTAAGATCATGTTTACGTAGAAAAATAAATAGAGTACAACTTGACCATATTCTACGGGCATTTACTTTAAACTATGATTTATGGTGGGCATTTTCCTGAGACTACTTAGGTGATTTTACTTTCTCTGGTGCAAAACCTTGTTTTGGCAGACCTATACTTTTTTCCTCATAAGCGATTAAGGAAACCTGAGACCATGAATAGATATCCACTTAAACAAGATATAGCATGGTATCATGGTGTGGGAATTTTAGTCAAACCCTTAATTATGGAGGGAATTCTCTTAAAGTAGTTTTGACTCATTTTTCCATACTTAGTCAATTTCCAAAGTTTTGAGAAACTTGCAATTCTTTTCCAGAATGATGTCAGGTTTCAACACTGACTTAATGATAGAACTAGGAAACAATAATGTGTCTTTCCAGCCTCATCACACATTCCACATCATCATACTTTCCATGTCATCACGTTTCTTTTGTCATTCAAATTTCTCTTTCATTGGGTTTTTTGCTGCCATCATGTCCTTGCTTATTCATTTTTCATTACTAAACTCCTTTGACATCAATGACAACCACTTTCAACAATTTGGTAAAATTTTCGTACAAGAGCGCTTAGCATATTACTCTTGTTGGGTCTTGCTGTTATTTTTTTTCAACATGTATTTAACTCTCAATTCTCATATCTTTTCATGCATTGAATTTTAGGTTTTTAATTCCTTGAACATGGGAAATCGAAGGAATCACGAAATAAATATGACCGCACCAGGACTGATGGAGAGGCAAAGAAAGAGATACAGTGTGAAAACATAAGAAAGTTAAGAGAAAAAAGAGCAACGAGAGAAACGTGGAGGCACTTGGTGGTGACAAAGAAATGCAAAATGTGAACCTCGCACATGGTGGTGATGAAGGAATGAAGATTGTCTAGGAACACGTTGATGAAATAAATGGAGAACATGGAGGTGATGACGAAATACCAAATGTGGAGCAAACTATGGGTAGTGTCGATATTGAGACCATGATTGGTGAGTAAATAAATTTTGATATGTTTATAATTTACTTTATAATATAAACTTATATATATATTTTATTTGAAAGTTCACAATTAGATAAGTTTATATTTATATTTATGTAGGGTCGACATCCAACATACAACATCCTACCACACTTACCAATTCACAGAGATTAATTAGAAGCTGCAACAATATCGTCATTGACGATACATTTTTGGAGAATATGGATTGAAGTAAAATTGAAGAAATGGAACCTCTGATGCATGATCATACAACTCATTATAGAGTAAAAAATATAGTCAAAGAATATTTTGAAGGTATTTCTGTTATAGAACTAGCTCAATTGTTAAATAAGTTGTTAAAGAGAAAATTTCTAAGAAATGCAATGACATTATTGGGCATTCAAAGAGGCTAAATCAAATGAGATTGTATCACAAAATATGACATCGGTCCTCGCATCACTTGCAAAAAATGAAATCTCATAATTACATGGTTGCTCGTAAATCTATTCTAACAGGGGTTGTGGCAAAAAACACTGTAAACAGTCGTTTGTTGTCTACGACTGCAAGAATGTTTAAAAAATCAAGAAATTTTTTATGGAATCATAAAAACTTTAGGGTTCAATTAGATGAGGATGATGAAGTTGCATGTTGGGGTGTTATCTGTAGGAAACCTTATCAAGATAGACGTCCAGATAATGTGAGGGACATGGTGAAAGAGTTTGGAATTTAAACTCTCGTGTCTTACCAAATGAAAAGAATGTTGTGTGATGCCATATATCGAAAGGAAACTATGAAACTCATGCCAAACACATAACAGAGATCACTCAAATGGAAATGTTAAATACTTTTATGGAGAGTAATGTTGATGTGAATATTTCCATTAGCACATTTGTGAAGCTTAAACCATGGTATGTCAGGCCCATCATTGTTCACGACAAATGTTGTTGTTGATACCATGTAGAATTCGAATTATATTATGAGACATTTATAGATTTTGGCATGTAGTGTTGGCCAAATAACCCCCCTCCTGTGAGTGTTTGTGAATTTGTATCTAAAATATTATGTGCGTGAGCGAATGATCAAGTATTCTATAAGAAACAATGTGTTGGAGGTAAAAAATGTGAGGAATGTTCTGATTTGGCCCTTTTTAATGCTAACTACCACATTGATGCAAACGATCCTCAATTATTAAATCGCATTGTGAAATGGAATATATATGAATATGTTGATTATACTCCTGTTACAAATTCAACGATAACATCAAGAAAGATTAATTTAGTTGAAAGTGATATCTCTTTGACAAATTTTATGAATTTGTTTAGGGATAAAATATATAAATATATCAAGCACTCTCACTCAGCATGATGGCAGGACTTACAGTTCAAGAAATTACGAGATGTATTTGGAAAAGGAACAATATTATCCATTGTCGATTTTGCTGAAAACTACACTTTCACTCCGCAAAAGGAGACATAGAGTGAGTATTATCATTCAAATCATGTATCTATACTTGTTCATATTATGTATAGACATTCAGAGCTTGATGTCAATGGTTTTGATAGAAATGAAAATAATCACGAAGTGATTAAGGAGTATCATTTCTACATTAGTGATGATCGTACACATGATACATGTTTTGTCCAGCATTGTTTTGGTATGCTTTATAAAGAATTATCAAGATGAAAGGTCACTTTTAAAGAACATTGGGTGTGGTCAGATGGTTGTGGTGGTTAGTTTAAATCAGCGCGATCATTCTTATGGTTTCCTCGCCTTCATAGAAACACGAAAGTTCACCACACATGGAGATTTTTTGAAATGGGACATGTAAAAGGAGAACATGATGGTGATAGGGCCTATGTGAAATGTGCACTTAGGAGATATCAATTGAATCACTCTACTTCTTGCCTTGAAAATTCAAACGATGTTGTTAATTGGTGCAAACAAAGTTTGAGCCTCTAATTCAATGAAAGGATGGGTAATGTGAGAAGGTTTTTCTGGAATATTGCAATGGGTGATGTTGACAGCTCAATGCCACATAATTGTACTGCAGTCCCGAAAACAAGGGGTTACACTCCATTAGGAGTAAGGAAATGACAAATATACACGCAATCGAGAAACAAAAGTACTATTGCTTTTGTCTTGCATGTATTGATGATGTAGAGTCTTTGGATGAGTGTCAAAACCAGACTAACAAATTTGTGAAACCATGGAGACACCAAGAATTGACATGATTGCCCCCATTTGGAAATATCAACGATGTAAAGTGCGACAATGAAGCGCTTGTGATTGACAAATATTATGATCGTGTTTTTGATTTGGTTAGATAAGGTGATGTATTTGTTGTCATTACACCATTATATAATCCAAAAAAGGGCATTATTATTTATTGAGATGCACTAGGTCAAAAATCACGTTGATGTAAGAATTTAAATACCTGACAAATTATACGTATGGTGTGGGTTCAATGGTTTTAATGGGACATTTCTTTGCATAAGTAAGGAAATGTAAAGACCATATTATCTTTCAAGACTATGAGTCAGATGTTATATGTGCTCAATACAATCATTTGGTCATAGCAGCCCGGTTGCAGTTGAAGGCAATGAAGAGTAGGAAAAATTCCAAGCATCGACAATGGAAATTGTCGATAGAAGATCATAATGTCGTTCTTGATAATATGCCACTGGCACATTTCATATGAATCAAAAACACATCAAGGTTGAAGAAATTTTTTTTCTTTGATTCTAGGGTGGGTGGGTGGGAGGGGCCAAATGAGCTTCCACCTTCACATGGTTGGCCTCGTTAGTAGAGAATATATATATATTTCTTGAAACTAAGAGAAGCTCTTTCTAACAATATTAATTTAAATATATTATGGGTTTTGTTAAAGCTAGATTCATATATGTTCTTGATGTTGCTAATGTTTTAATGGATTTAAATATAAATATTGAGTTTAAACATTACGAAACACCATTTCTATTTCTAGTGTTACATATATTTATAACATAAGTAGGCACAATCTCAAGATTTTGAATTACTAATAAATATAACTAGTGAAGATATAGTTCAACCTCAAGTTATCTCAAAGTTGAATTGAAATTCAACTACAACTAAACTGAAATGTGAAATTATATATTTGCTTTCAATTACCAAATTCATTTAGGTATAAAACATTTAATTATTTATTAAATATTTATTTTAAGTTAAAAAATCAATTATATTATATCCAACATTTTCCTATGTTTTTATTTATAATTAATTTATTAAATTTTTGGTTTCTACACTGGTAACATTTTTCTCATTCTTATTGAACATATAGAGGGAAACACTTAAAGCAAATGAGTATAATATATTGAAAATTTTCTTTTCAACTTTATGTCAAGACAACCTTTTGTAATGTAGAATGGGAGGGCATATACATGTAATGATCTAAGTTGGATTGAGAACAAAATGAAAGAACATTAAAATATTATAGAGAGATTGAGATATAGTTTAAATGTAAAGAATTTTATTCAAAATCAATTTCTATTAATGAATTAATGGTTAAAAACACTTCAATGCATAACACAATCAAAGGATCTAGGGTGATGGTAGTTTATCTTTGGGAAGAAATGTGATGGTCACACAAGTCATTTGTTAAAAGCATGAATAAAAATAGGTTTAAAACTCATTTATAATAATGTCAAAACCTTAAGTGATAAAAACTCTAATATGAAAGAATCATAACTCTACCATGAAGTTAGAGCTACGCAAGAATATCTAGGTGGATGAATATGACTTGTCAAAAAGAATGGGATACCCTAAAAATCACAATAGATTCATCATTGAATCCTTTATCCATGGCATATTTTTTTCATTTTTCAATTTGAAACCAAATATAATTTTTACATACAATGATATCAATTTTAGCAACCTCCCTTTTAGACCTTCCTCAAAATTACTTAAGTTGTATGTGCTGATATATTCAATAGAAAAATCCATTACCATAACCTTATTTTACGAGCAAGTATATTACTCTTTTCAATAGTTCTTGATTATAGATGAACAACTCTTAGTATCTATGGGCCTATTCTTCCACCATGCTAGATATACATTATAATTATACATTTCCTTATTTGAAATTTTGAAATCCCTTTCTTTGTATTTATCATCTAAAGGGTTTCCATGACATAAATTATTATTTACTTATTGAAAATTGTGTTCTATTGTAGGAATGGAACCAATTATTGGCTCTAAAAATAAACCCTAGTTTAGCTAGTAAACCAATAATAAACTACTGACAATGGCATTTTCAAAATTCAAATGGGGATAAGGTCTCACCCAAGAATGATAAGAATTACAAAACCATGGTTACTTATATAGTATGAAAATACAATATAATCATAAACCATGCACATAGTTAATATTAAATTACAAACAAGATTCATCCATGTATATCACAATATTTTTACAATGGAAACCTTGTCATAACTTCATAAGATTGGTTCATGCAATCTCCTTATATTATGTGCACTAAAGAAGAGATTAAAACCCTAACTCTAATCTATTTCATCATGCTCATACATGCCAACCATAAACTCTAATTACATTCCTCTATATAAGTTTCAAATAGACACTAAACCTAGTTTTGAATAATTACAACTATTTATAATATGGACACATGTCTTAGCATGATACATTTTGATGCATTGATTATCTTGGTATGTTGGGTTTTTGGTGCACTGAAAAAATAACTCATGCACATATTGGTATGTTGGTATTTTTGGTACACTGTAAAAATAACTCATGCACATATTGGTATGTTGGTCTTTTTGGTACACTGTAAAAATAACTCATGCACATACTCAAAACTTTGAAAATAGGGTGATGAAAACCAAGAACATTATGTTGCATGAATAGTGATGGTGATAAAATACAACAATTTTAGCTTCAAAATTGTGTCAAGGGTGATCTTATCATCAATATTTCTGTCATGAATATTCTAAAACAATTCCACTAACTTGGCATGAGTTTCATACTCATCTCTTCATATATGAAAGTGCACCACAACCTTTTAATTCAATGAAACATGAGCATGAATATGGAAAAACACCTTTCACCTTATCCCTCATAGTATATGGAGGTCTATCTTCATATAATTTCTTAAAAAGTGAGCCCAACAACAAAGTTCATCATCTTCATCTAATTGAACCATAAATATTTTATGCTTACACAATATCTTCACTAAGTACACACTCATCGACATTAAATGCTTGTAACATTTACCTTGTTTCATTATTTGTATACCTTGAAAATGAGTTTTGATCATAGCATTTACATTTATGTATTGTCCTAAATTTTATTTGCAACCATGTTCTCAAATAAAATTGTGATGAAAATGTACATTGCTACAACTACTAATAGGTTATATAAATGGTTTAGAATTGAATTAGCGACTTATGTTTTTAACTTGTACATTAATAAAGTGTAAAAATCCTCTTATTATACATACAATAAAAAATCCTCTTATTATAATCAAAAGAAAACAAATAGAAAGAAAGCACAAAAAAAAGTTCAGGTTGATCATCTCAATCACTAGTTTTTGCTTAAATAATCAACAATCGGCAATAAATCAGAAATACAAAAAACACACAAGAAGAATGTGAAAGAGAAAAGGATCTAACAAGAAGAAAGATGAGGAAAATGAGCTGAGCACATAAAATGAAGGTGTAAATTATGAGAGTTCAAGCTGACATCTTTTCCAGAAGTGTTTACTGAGAGATGATGAGTCATCTGAAAATAAATCCATGATTGGAAACAACAATTCTGTGCATGCAGTAGCAGAGGATGGCAGTCAAAATTCTACAACCAATAGTAAGGACAATAAATTTTTTGGAGGAAATCTAGGATTTGATGTAGGGGCATTTGTTCTCAAACCAAAACTCCAAAAATTTTGTCAAGATGTTAAGGACATGACACTAGCCCAATTTGGCGTTGATTGTAAATATTTTGTAAAATATTTTAAGTTTTCCCATAGTTGGTAAAGCATAGTTGTAGAAGATTCCAATTTGATAGTTGTTATTGTAAGTATGAGTCAAGGAAACTAACTCCTTAAACAAAGGAATGACTCGAGGGAGTTATAGAAATATCTAGGAAGAGATGCATGAATGTAGAGACTAGTTTTTAGGAGTCATGAATTGAGATAGGTTCGAATTCTACTTATAGAATTAGTTGCTTAAGTCTAGGATGTTGGTTGTGGAGCCTAATATTCTAGATCCAGAGATATTATTCAGTTGTGTTTGTAACCCAGGTGTACTGTATACTCATTCCCCCTGCCTTGGGGTTCAGGGGCGGAGCCCCAGAGAATTTTTTTTGGGATGTGTGTTGGCCAACAGTTTTGCGGACCCATGGTATTGGGTTAACCCTAGAATTTTCCCATTGTTTTTCCCCTATAAAAGAAAGCATTGTAAAATGGCTGAGTATGGTATTGTATTGTATTGAAAGAGAGACTGTAAGAGCGTGAAGAGGAAGTGCAACAGTTTTGCTGCAGGTTGTATATCTTCACCTTTTTGGACTGTAATAAAAGGAATGGCAATTTATTTGTGGACGTAGCCCATCGTTTGGGTGAACCACATTATAGCAGTGTCTCTCTGTAATGTTTTAATGTGTTTTGCATCTTGTTAATGATTTAACTGTATATTTGTTATTGCTCTGCGGTCCTGTTTTCTAACATAGGAAACGATTAAGCGATTGTAGGAATCAATTTCAATGAGTTGGAAGCTCAGCTTTGTGGGTATGACTGTAAGCCTACGGCCGTGAAAAAGAGGGGAGATGGCCAAACAAAGAATATGAGGCCATATGAGAAGTTCGTCAAGGTTTTTTTGTTTTATTTATAGTTTTATTATTGACCGAGAAAGGAAACATTCATCAATAGCTTTGTGCTTTTCTCTTATACAATCAATGTGTAATGTATTTAAATGTTTTCATGAATGTTAGTAAATGAATATTAGTTTTTACTGTGCATATCCCTAACGAGGAACTGGTCTAAATGGATGAATGATTGCAAGATATGTTTTGTGTGCGTGCATACCTAATCTTGGGGAAGAGACATAGCAATTCCAAATGATTATATGACTGTGTGAAGCATAGAATAGGTTTCAGATACCTGTAGTTCTATGTAACTCTATGTGAGTATAATTGATGAAACAAAGCTGTGTAAAATATTTTTGGAATATTACAGGTCGCAGAGCTGAGTAGAATCTCTATAAGGGGTTCCAGTTCATCTGAAGTTGGATAGAACCTGTATAGGTTCCAATTTTTGCAGAAGTATGTTGAAGACTTAAAAGAGTCCTATAAATAACCTGTCAAATGTGGGACTGTGTGATAAGGGCCAAGTGCTCTTGTACAAATATATCTCACAGAATTGAAGAAAAAGATAGGGAAAGTGAAGTTACTATGAAATTCATGAGACGGGATTAATTTGTGCATTATTGTAGTAGAGCCAAGAATCTAGAGGCATCACAGACTGAATGTGTAAATCTGGCAGAGATCAAGCGAATGGATCGTACATAGTCAATTAAAGGGTCTGTGTGTTTGAATTTCAAATGAATGATAGCTGTGTGTTATACATGGTGATCGAACGGTAGGGAATTGGTGAAAATTTGTTAAGTGGTTGACTCCTTGACGAATAAATTTGTTCATGGGATAACAAATTGAACATGATGAAAATCTATAGCATATTGTGAGAAATTACAGGCAGATATGCACTGTGGATGCGTATAGAACATTTGAAGGGTTTATACAAGCCAATAGATGGTGTAGAAAGAGATTGAATGGCGATAGCACATAGTCAAACCAATGCTCCCTGAGTGTTTAAAGGCCAGGTCGACGATATTGAACTGCATATCCTATTTTGAAAGCAAATGGATTTTATACACAGTCAAGATCTAGGGTTGTTGTGCATGGTGGAAGTAAATTGATGGTATCTGTGCTTCATCAAGTAGATCAATGGGGAAGAAAGATCTTAGTAATGAGCATACCTAGTCGACAGATGAGATTCAATGTCCATAGGTCAATGGTGGTCAAAGACTGTGGTCACAGTGCATTGGTTATGTGACATGAAGTTTAGTGCATGGGCATTGAGAGCTAAAAGGTAAAGCGCCCAAGTGTTAAGTAGTAAGAAATGGCAGTGACTGCCAAAGATAGGGAAGTTATTAAACTAGTCATAACTTACTAGTTTAACTTTGTCAGTTATCTAAAACTCTGTTTGCACATGAAGGAGTAAGTCGAGAGGTGAATTTCTAACCTTTCCACACATTTTTGAAGTTTTTAAACCTAGGTGTGTTTTGTATTGTTTATACATATGGTAAAGATCCTCTGTGATGGCCTTTAGAGGAAATTAGGATATCATCTCTCTAGACATGTCAACAAACAACCATATTTTACTTAAGCCAGAAATGGGCACTAAAGATCAAATGACCAAAGAAGATACTGGTTTAAAAACAATACTTGAATTAGAATCCATTAGTGGGAAGCCTATCCTAGAAATTAAGAAGGCTATATCAGATGAGAAGCTGCTGCTCCCTAAGAGGGCCAATTCTACCATGGTTGAAAAATATGCTACTCTCACTTATCCAAGAGAGAAGTTATCCATTCATAAGAGGACAACAAAAAATGACTCATTTATTTTTCTAAAAAACATACTGATATGGAATTAGCTTGTACATATTTAAAAATGGGTGCAAGGGTTGATCACAAGCACAATATTACTGAGAACAATGATCGACTGCATAGACAACAATGTTATGGGTAATTCACAGTGATGATTCGTTCATGTTCCCAACTAGATCTACAATGCATGAGCATGTCAATAGAGAATGGATGACTAACATAAATGTGGGCTCTGAGGTTACACCAATTGATAAGGCTGAACAACCTTCCTAAAATGTCCCAAAAAACAAATATGAAAAGTCTATTATCTGGGAGGCTGTTGAATTGTATATGATGCCAGAGAGAAATTATGAAAGAGACTCCCTAAGTCTACAATGGAATCCTATGACAGATAATGATCCCCAAGTTTTACTTAACAATGCAGATAAAATGTATCTTGATGAAGACTCCAATGGTTAGGAGAATGAACAAGGGTCTTTGCCAAGGAAACAAAATGATAAAATTGCTAAGGAACTATCAGGAATGAAAATAGGATGCAAGGAGCAAAAAATCAACAAAGTCGACTTCATTGGCTGAAGCACAGTTGCGTGCCCAACAATTACATTCCTTTAAAGTAGGTTTACAAAATGCCAAAAAGAAGAATATTGCTTTACTTGTTAGTGAAAAATATGCCTATGTGCTTTTTGATTTTGCTACTTTGGTATGAATTTTTCTTGAGGTGCAAGTCGATGAAAAATAATTACGACTAAGATGTCAAGAAAGTAACGATTTGATATTATACAAAAGTACATCTTGTTGCATCAAGAAGTTATTAGCATCGAAAATTCGAAATATTTATTATATTTTATTGTTTGCTTTATGAGAGTTTGATGCAACTTGATTTTTGCAAGCAACTGTGAGGAAAGAATGCAGCTTTGCATGGTTGCTATGAGCATTACCACACAGAAATCATTAAGACAAGAGAGGACAAAGGATAAACTTCTTGATTGAAATGGTAACATCTAGAATTAATATGATTCCTTGATAATTATGAAAGGTTAGCAAGATGTTATCTATTGATAAAACAAATGAAAACCATCATTTAGATAATTGGACACGCTCAGAGAAGTTGTAGTGTTTTTGAGAAATCAATTGTGTATATGGCATATCTGTGATAAGGCTATAGTTTCATAAAATCTTTTGAAATGGTTTTTACATGCGTAGATACTAGAAGTATTAAATTATTGCATAGTGATAAAGTGTCGTTAAATATGTTGGATGTGTAATATTATTATTTGACTTTTGGAAGAATTAGATAAATATGTCTTGATATTGAAAAAGTAAGCTCTATAGAATTATGATTTTCTTTTAGTTACCATATTGATATAGTGTTGAGTCGGTTGGCTCACGAACATAAAAAATGATCTGAATGATAAAAACATTTGGTTGATGTGGAGTCTGGAACATTGAAGATGCTTCGTGATGATTATGATTTTTTATGCAATCAATGTTTCTTTTGAAATGATATCAAACATAGGTTGTTGCAATTGATAGAAACTTAGTTTTAAAACAATTACCAAATCCTCAACATTCTTTATGAAGACAAGTGGCCAGTACTTAAGATAGTTAGTTATTGCTATAAAAGTCCCAGGAAAAGAGAAAAAGGGAATTTAGAAAGATCTTAAAAGAGGGAAGAGAAATAGAAACAAGTGAGCTTCTAGAGATCACAAAAGTGAAGGCTCTAAAAGTTGATGTATCCATGAAATAGCACATTGCTTCCAGAGAGAATCTATGGGATGTTAGGATTTGTACTTAACCATCAGTGAGCATAAGAGAATGCTAGGTTCTGGAGTAAATAACTCTCTAGTTACTAGTGGCAACTTGAAGCTGCAGGAAAACAGTTTTAAACCCAGGATTCTAGAAAATTAATTGTATAGTTGTTTAAACTTCAACTTCAAAATTATATTTATATAGAAATTAATTCACTTGTTCCAAGAAAAATTTTCTACACTAAACATACCCCTTTCAAAAAGAATATTCAGAATTAACTAACTAATAAAAAGGGAAGAAGGAATTGGATGATAAAAATGTGAATAAAGCAAGATAAATTGAGTTTGGTGTTGTGTGTGTTGGCTCTAGAACACCTAAACTATCTAGACTCTGAAATTTTTAATAAGTTAGTACATAGTTTCCAGTGAGTACCCTTGTGAGGTGTTAGGCTTTGTTGAACACTCTATGATATTAAGTTCTAGGCAAAGAGCTACCAGTGAGCACCCAGAGGAGGTGTTAGGCTCTAAAGCAGAATTGTCAGAGAGCACCCAAGTGAGGTATTAGGGTTTGTAGTAGCAACCTTTGTGATGCTGAGCTTTTAGGCTCAGAGATATGTGGGTTTTAAGATTTTGAGAGCTTCCAGACTCTATGTAAGAGACACACCTAAGAGCTGTAAAATCCAAGGAAGGGTATCATCCTTATATCAAATGAATATTATATATACAGTTTGAGGAGGCCTGCATGTGAACTTGTGGTTTCGTGAGGAGATTAAATTCATATATATATGCATGTCAAAACTCTTGAAAGAAGATTTCATCCAATAAATTCTTGGAACATAAAAAATACACAAGAGGTATGTGTGTGATTTTTGGTATTTTGTGCACCCTTATATAATGAATGATGAAACATTAGTTACAAAGTTATGTATGAAGTGAATCCTCTTATGACAAAGGTGATAAAAATATTGTTAATATGTGCATTGGTAATGCTTTCATTATTAAATGTTTTGGAATATGTGAGGAAAACTATGATTATGCACATGTTATGTTAGCTTGATATGATTATCTATGCTACTAAGGAAAGTGGAAACTTGAAACGACTAAAGGTACTTGAGATGAAGTACTTTCATACCGAATGTATGCATATAGAGATTGAATAGGGAAAAGATATGTGCCTTAAGATACAAATGCATGGATGAATCTCCTTTAGATAATAAATGTTATATTATTCTTATGATGACAGATGTTGTGCAATTGCAGGAATACTATGTTATCATCACAAGGAAAACTTTTAAAGTAAAGCTAAATTTTAAAAGGTTGTTATAAAAGATATCAAAAAGAGGTTCAAAGAAATTAATGCTTGTACTTATTTTTCAATTTCAACAATTATAAGTACCCATATGTTTTGTATGCTGAAAAGTTTGGAAGGACCTGGAATTGCATGTGTAAATCACAGATTATGGAAGACAACAAACATTAAAGACATTCCGAAGAAAAGCCAAAACACGGAAAGATAGGTGAATACTGATAGCCGCAAGATCAATGTATATTGAAGACTAAGCTTTGGAAGGTACCAACACCGATGATGATGTACTTTTAAGGGGGGGAAGGATGTAACATCCCCTCCTCTACTTCAATTTTGTTACAACGAAGAATACAAAGGTGAATGCATAATGTGCAACCGTTCGGGAAAAAGCTCATGGTCAGTAAAGCATTGTAAGTAATGTTATTTGTTTTCCTAAGTTGTGAATTGTATTAATAGAATTAAGGGACTGAGGGTTTTACTCGACTAAACATAAATGACATGAATCCACTAGGGGGGTGTCAAATGGCTGGAAATCCATGAGGGTTTAAGTTTTCAGATGACCAATGTAATCTTGGTGCCTGGGCAATGGAAGTAGAGTGAACTATGGGTATTCATTTAAATATTTAAGTTGTAGGTTTCATTTAGAAAGAAAAACAATTGTTCATTGTAAGTCAATAGTAAACTCTTATAGTCTTTTTAACCGCATAAAATTAAGCATTATTAAATAAATACATAGTGGAAAAAGATATATATATATATATATATATATATTACGCATAAAATTAAGCTTTATTACGCATAATACTATTATGTTTATTTATAATAATAATCATTTGTGTAATATAT
>LPNX010167802.1:25422-56151 GCA_001517045.1 Pseudotsuga menziesii
CAAGAAGCCCTCTATCCCGGAGATCCCAAAATTCATCAAGAAGTTGGAGGAAATTCTTGAAATAGCTCTGTCGGAAGAAAAACCAATGAAGATAGCTCTGGCACTGGCTAAGCGAGGTCTAGTGGGCCAGTTTATGGGCCTATGGCCATCCACCAAGACGAATGATGACTAGATACAGAGGAACTGGAAGCCCAATCTGAAACAAGGAGTAACCTGCTACCCTATTGGAAGAGGGTTTTTCGTGTTTGAATTCATCTCAAAAGAAGATCGCGATCTAATCTTCAGAAATGGCCCCTACTTCATGGGAATGCAGGGTCTATACCTGAACAAATGGACACCAGATTTTGACCCCTCAGTCAATCTACCTAAAGAAGTGTCGGTATGGGTCAGGCTTCCTAACCTTCCGGTGCACTGCTGGGATATTGAATCTCTGCAGAGAATAGGGAACAGAATCAGCCGCTTCATAGACAAAGTTGATAACAAAGGACAATATACCTGCGCCAGAATCTGTGTTGAAGTGGATCTTAAAGCCGGCCTTCCTGAGGCAGTAAAATTAACCATTGGATCCTGGACCCATTATCAGAAATTGGACTACGAGCACCTGCCCTTCAAATGCAGGAACTGCCAAGAGCATGGTCACTTCCAAAGACACTGCCCCAGACTGATCGCTGGGAAAGAAGATGCCGAAGGATGGCAGAAAGTAAAGAAAAGCAGAACCGTCAACAATGCCAAAAACAAGGAGAAAATGACCCAGGAACCCCCAACGGTTGGAATTTCAAAATCTGGTCACCAGGAATCCCCCAATGAAGCTCAAACCCCCATATTCACTCTAGAAGTTGAAGGAAATCGGGCACCTCAAGACCTACCCGTCCCAATCCCACATCCGGTCGCCTCCAGCCAGTCAAAGGAACACATCAGTCTGGGCTCGAAAACAGGAGTTGAATCCTCCGAGGAAGGGGATACTGAAGCAAGCAGTCCGTCAGGTTCACCAGACCAACCAAAGCACGGACGGAAGACCAAGAAGAAAAGAAGAGAAGAGCAGTCCTACAAGGATGTGGTCCAAGGCTCACAGAACACCATACCAGAAATGATGAATACTAGATCGGGGATGAAGCTAGGGAAGACCCCGAAAGGGGGCCATCCCTCTCATTCAGGAAAATAATGCAATTTGTCTCCTGGAACTGCAGAGGACTAGGCATCACTCTAAAGGAAGAAGCCATAAGGGATCTAGTAAGAGTAACAAGGCCTGAAGTCCTCCTAATCTAGGAGACGAAGATGGAGGAGGAAGCTCTCCTCCGAGCAAGCAACTTGTTCTAGAAGAAAGGTCCGGGTAGGGCTATAAGTGCAAGAGGATCCTCGGGAGGATTAGCAACGTTCTGGGACTCTGCAAAGCTCGAGCTAATTAAAGAAAAAGGCACCACTCACTGGTTATTTACCAAGCTGATCCATAAAGACTCCGGTCATCTAGTAAGTCTTTTCAATATGTATGTTCCTGTCTCTCCTGTTGAGAAAAAAGAGTGTTGGGATTCCTTAAATTTATTTCTCAATCAGCACAACCCTGAAAACTTAGTAGTGGTTGGAGATTTAAATGTAACCCTTTCTCTGGCGGAAAAAAAGGGGGATCCATAGTCCGGGATCCTGCAAGAGAGTGAGTGGAAGATTTGATGATGGATTGGGAGCTTGAATATATCATTCCTGACAGGGGGAAGTTCACTTGGTCCAATAAAAGGATTGGACCGGGTCGCATAGCTTCCCGTCTTGACCGCTTCCTCATTCAGTCCACATTTCTAACCCTTGGTCTTATGGTGACCTCCAAGATTCTCCCGCATTACACCTCTGATCATAAACCTATTTTTCTCTCTCTGTCCAGTGGGGAAAAGCTTGGTCCTATCCCCTTCTGGTTCAGCCCAATTTGGGTTAATCGGGAAGGCTTCTTTTATCTTGTGGCCAATTCCTGGCAGCAACCTGTGTACGGCTCCCCTTTCTATGTCTGGGAAGGGAAGCTCAGAAGACTCGAAGCTTACCTGAAAGCTTGGGATAAAGGATTAAGATCTCCCACGGCTGAAAGGAAAAGAACCTGGAAGGCCTTAGAAAGACATCAAATGGCCTTAGAAGATTCTCTAGTCACTCCTGACCTGATTAATCGGGAGGATGAGCTTCAAAGGATGTACCATAAAGCTTGCAGAGAAGAGGAAATATATTGGAGAATCAAATCCAGAATGCTTTGGATTCAAGCTGGTGACAAAAACACTTCGTACTTTCACAAGCAAGCCCAAGCCAGGAAAAACTATAATTCCATTAGTGAAATTCAGATACAATATCAAGTCATAAAGGACTTCAGTGGCATCAAGGAGGTAGCTCACTCCTTCTTCAAAAACCTCTATTCAGCCCCGGACCTGGATCCAACGGACTCGAATATTTACCCTCTCTCAGAGATACCAAGCATGATCAATGATGATGACAACATGATGCTGAACAGGCTTGTTAGCATTCAGGAAATCAAGAAATCCCTCTTCAAAATGGACCCAGAAAAAGCACCAGGGCCAGATGGATTCACAGCCCAGTTCTACATTGCTTGCTGGGATATTATAAAAAAGGACCTGTACAGAATGGTCAAGAAGGCTCAAAATTATGCCAAGTTGGGTGGCAGCACTAATTCCTCCTTCTTGGCCCTCATTCCAAAAGAAAAAGGTGCCAAGAACTTTAGCAGATTCAGACCTATCTCCCTCTGTAATACGGGATATAAAGTCATCACTAAAATAATGGCCAACAGAATCAAAAGAATTCTGCCTAAGCTGATCTCGGAAAATCAAGCTGGGTTTGTGAGAGGAAGACAGATCATGGATAACATTATCCTCGTCCAAGAAGCAATTCACACTAGTTACAGGAACAAGGAGAAGGGTATGGTGGTTAAGTTGGATTTGGCCAGTGCCTTTGACAGAGTCAAGCATGACTTTCTTTTTGCAGCCATGAGGAACTTTGGGTTCAGTCAGAAATTTATAGAGTGGGTCAAATCCTGCATATCAGCCCCCTAGATTGCTCTGTTGGTTAATGGTTGTCCCACCAACTTCTTTCAGGCTTCAAGAGGATTAAGGCATGGCTTCCCTCTTTCCCTTGTGCTCTTTGTCATTCAAGCCTCCGTTATTAGCTTCCAACTGAACAGAAGGCTTCAAAACAGATCTCTTTCAGGCATCAGAATCATCCCAAAAGTCAAGGAGGTAAATCATGCCCAGTTTGCTGATGATACTCTCTTACTGGGAGCTTCCAATCTCAATACTGCTAGGAACTTCAAAACTGAACTGGACCTCTATAGAAGCAGCTCTGGAAGTGAAATAAACTACCACAAAAGCAAGATATTTTGCTGGAACTGCTCTCCTCTCGAAATACTGGAGATTTCTTGAATTCTTGGAATGGATGGAAACGTAACTTGGGACACTTTCAGCTATTTGGGCATTCCAATATTCAAAGCTACCCCCAAATTTTCCCATTGGCTGCCTCTGCTGGACAAACTAAAAAACAAAATCAATGCCTGGGGAGCAAACTGGCTCGATAAAGCAGGTAAGGTTGTTTTGATGAACTCTGTTCTCACCAGTCTGCTAATTTATCAATGTTCTGTCTTGTTAGCACCCAAAACGATAACCAACCAAATAAATGAGTTGCTCCGACGATTTCTTTGGGAAGGAGGTTGTAGCTATGAGAGGAAGCTTCATCTGGTGAACTGGGACAAGGTAACGTAGCCAAGGATGGAGGGGGGTCTGCAAATTAGAAATGTGGCTGTCCAAAATATTGCAATGGGTGGAAAAATCCTGTGGAATATGATTACTGGGAAGAGAACCTGGAGCAAACAAATTCTCAGGAAAAAATATTTCAAAGGAGACAAGGATAGATGCCTGGAAAAACCCACAAAAACGCAGAAAGGCTCCCCGATATTCACCCTCTGTAAAAGGGCCCTCCCTCACTTCATCCCAAAGCTCATGTGGATTCCTGGAAATGGTGCAAAAATTAAAATCTGGGAGGATTCTATTCTGGGGGATCAGCCTCTCAATGATTTAAACGATCTGGGGAACATCAAAACGTGGCTTCAGGAAAACAATCGAACCACTCTGTGGGACATCTCCACTTGGAGCAATGATGATCATGATTCCTAGGAAAACTGAAACCTTGGAAACTACCCGGACGAGATAAAGGAGGAAGCTTCAGCGCTGTTGGTTCTCCTTCAAGGGAAATCGCCCCATTCTGCCAGATCCAAAGACAAATGAGGTTGGGGATCAGGATCTGGAAATTATTCAGCAGCTGCTGGCTACGCTGCCATATTGGAAACGCCTTGGGTCCCTCCTAACCCAGTACCGTGGAAAACTTTATGGAATTTCCCCTCCATTCCCAAAATTGACATTTTTATTTGGACTCTTCTCCACAACAACATTATGACCAGCGATAACCTCAAGAGGAAAGGCTGGGAAGGGCCTTTACGTTGCTCCCTGTGCAATCATGCTAAAGAAACAGCTGAGCACCTCTTTATCAGCTGTGATTTCATGAAAGAGGTATGGAGGATTATGATTGGATCTACTACTGAAATACTGCCAAACTCGGTAATGGAGATCATAAGCAACTGGACGTCTCTCTCACCTTTTAATTTGAGCAAGAAAAACCTCCTCAAGCTCGCGTGGATATGGACTCCTAAATTCCTGTGCTGGAAAATCTGGTTGGAGAGGAATAACAGAATTTTCAAAGAGGAAAGTAGACTTCCGCCTCAAGTTGTTGTTAAAGCCCGGACTATGATGGTAGAAGTGCTGAGTACTAAGTCTTCCATAAAAAATTCGGCCAACCTCTCTCCTGAAGAAGACCGCTGGCTTAAGGAGCTCAATCTGAACCAGAAAACTACGGAAGCATTCAACCCTCCTCAAAAGCTAAACTGGGAAATTAGGTTGGATGAGCAGGAATTTATCAAGTGGAGGTCAGCCCTTGATGAATGGTGCCTCTTCTTTGACGGGGCCTCGAAAGGAAATCTGGGTCAAGCTGGAGGAGGCGGCATTATCATTGATCCTTCTGGCAAGTTGCATCTATCCTATGCACGGGGTCTAGGTTACGCCTCAAACAATCAAGCTGAGTTCCTGGCGCTGTGGAAAGGTCTTAAACAAGCAAGGAAGCTGAACATCCAGAAGATTACTATCTTTGGTGACTCCAAGCTAATTGTTAAGGAGTTACACACTAAGAAAGGGCCAACGGACATCAACCTCGGTCAAACGTACAGGAAAGTCCTCCTCCTTCTGACGCACTTCAGCACTTTCAAAGTTTACCACCTGCTAAGCAATCTCAATAATATTGCGGATGCTGAGGCTAATCGGGGCACATCATTGAGCAAGAGCCAGATAATGGTCAATGCAGAAATTTCAAATCATCCGATTCCCTAACATTAATGCTCCTCTAGTCTGCAACTTTTCAGCTAATGCAGATTCCATGAAGACTCGATCTAGCCATGTATCAGCTAGGTGTGTTTTGGAGATGAAGTTTAAGAAAGTAGCTCTGAATATGCATTGTAATGGTCCTGGCAGCCTCTTTTCCAGTTTATAATAAAAATTTTAACCGTTTTTGTAAAAATAAATAAATTATTATTGTATTATGTGTTATAACTAACCAAACTTTGGAGCATCATTATAATAATCATTCCATTAGGGAATAAAAGACGGATTAAAGCTTGTTATATATATTATAATGCTTAAGAAATTGTGTTTTAGTAGTGGAAGTAAGGGGAAAGCATCCAATATAATGATGAGGGTAATTAACAATCATTTAATGAAACATTAAAGAGTGGACGGGAGACTATACTTGGAGGCGATGGTAGTTAGAAGTATTTATTTTGTAACTCCTCTGTGGTTGGTGCAAGAAGGGAGTATACCATCTCAAATCTTCTGTGTGTGAAAAAATATAACCCCGATCCTTACAATATGCTTGGACGATTAGTTCAGGAGGTGCGGTGATGGAAAATAAGATTCGGCATACTCGGTAGGAGGACTCTCTGTGCATACATTATGGTATGGACTCTATCTTCTAAAAAAACATCACGCTAACTATGTGGAAGGGACATTAATGGTTCCTATATATATTCATTTCACTTGTAGTTAGTTCAGGGTGTTGTTCTTTCTTTTGTGGTTCATTTTATGTACATTTGGTTACATCGTTTCATATTGAAATTCTTTTTTTTCAAAGGAAAAAAAACAGTCTTTGTTATTCATATGAATCAAAAGACATCATTTACATACCAACATGATGATTGATAAATTCCAGAATCATCACAAGCAACATAAAATGACAACATACAAAATACTATCTACCAGAAGAAAAATTCTGATCATAGCAGACTTTTCTCACCATCCCTGATAAATCAGGTCAGATAATGTTGAGAAAAATTGAAGATGAACGTCAAAAAAGACATTTCTGAGCAAGACAAGCTGGCTGAAAGGACTCAAACAGAACAGACAATGATAATCCAACAAATGCTGTAATACATAAGCTGAAAAAACATGTGAATCAGCTGCTCTAAAATTATTTTCTTTTTCATATTGAAATGCTACTGCAAGGAGAGACTCACCTTATTTCTTTGACATAAAAGATACCCATATAAAATATGTTGTCCCGAAAAATGAAAGGAAGAGGGGAAGTAGTCTATTCGGAAGCACATTTCAATGACTCCAAACATTTCACTTAAAAATTATTTATAACAGTATTTACTAATATTCTGTGGAGAAAGCTGCTCAACATCCAATCTTTGATAACTATAAAAGGCAAGTTATGTAGAGCATTACAAATTAGAGAGACTAAAAAACTCTGTTGGATTTTCTCCCTTTTCGAGGGATCTCAACCCACATTCAGTCCCTTCTGCTCAGTGCAACAGATCTCAAGATATCGGTTCGATCGAGAAGAGCTCAGTCAGTAGCACCTACGACGCAGATGTTGTCTCACCTAAGATATATCTCTTTGATGGGTAACTGCCAAAACCAAGTTTCCACAGTTGGGTGGGGGATGTCTAGTTTCTTGGCCCTATACCAAGGCTAACAACGAAGTCCGGGGGTGTATTATTTATGTTCACTGTGCTTCAACAGCTAGGCTGTGCCTCACCTTTTCTAATGCAACCTATTAAATAAACGACAGACATGCAGCATAATCATATTCAACCAATATAATGCAACTGATATACTTTTATTCATCTGTAAGCAAATCTAGAATCATTCACTCAATGTAACATTTACACAAGTATGTAAAACACATTCAACATTCACACATATACAAAAGATATAATGTGGAAACCCATCCGGGAAAAAACCACAAGGTGCTCTTCATCTGGCATGAGGAAATAGATGCACCTTTCGTCTGCTCACTAAGCTGTAGTCTCTACTAAATATATTCTTCTATACCTTCATAGACTCTCCCTCCCTCTCATTCTCTCTAATAGTCTCTCTATTCTCTTCCTACTTTATGTTACTAATGATCCACACACAACCTAGATCAACTCAACCCTTCCTACTCTTCTGCGCACTCAGCTGCAGACCCTTCATTCTGATGCACTCAACAATAATAATAGACAAAATACAGCTCCATCAACTAGTAGCTCACACTCCTCAGCTAACAAGAGTCTTCCTTTCTCTAATCGAAGTCCAACTCGAGAGTCTAACAATTCAGATCTAACTACAAAGATTGGCCATAGGGAAGCTAACCCGCATACAACTTGGGTTCTCTCTTTTATAGCCCCATTACAGACTCGATACAGATTCCATACATACTTTATACAGACTCAATACTGACTCATTTTCTATCACTTTCTCAGCCGACTTTCTATATCCATCCAACATGTTGTCTTTCCTATTCTGATAAAACCTAACAAGAGGCACTAACAGTCTGACTTACAGACATGCCTTCATGCATGCGGTTTTCGTCGGCTCTAGTCAAGCTCGTATCCACAATCATTAAGTCCTATCACTTTCTCAGCATTAGGTCTTACTATCATTTTTTGGTCATTATACTACTTTCACGCCTTTTGCTACTGATATTCTATCTTACCTTCCCATGTCGCACTCCTTCCTTCTATCGTGGCTTCCTCATCTGGCGCAACTTCCTCTTCTTCTTCCTCTCTTTCATTTCCTCTGTCGCAATTTCCTTTCTCTTTTTGGCATTATGCTGCTACCTCAATTGTAGCTCCTTCTTATTCTCCTTTAGCTCTTCTCCATACTTAGGCATAATTTCAAATGCATTCTTCCTTACTATCCCTAGGCCTAAGAGACCCCCAACACTCACCCATGGCTCGTTCCGAGCCACTTGAAGCTATTCGTCCATGTTATTACTTGTGTTGATTTTGTTCTAAAAATATTCCATGATTTTCACCACTCTCTCTGCTTCTTTGTGCACTTCTTCCTTTGTCTTCTGCATTTGCTCCACCCATTCGGAATTGACATGTTTCGACATGACTTTCTCCACTGTTGTTGCTATGTTGCGCACTTTCTAGTGTTCAAGCTTTCATGTATGTTCCTTTTATTTATGCTACTACTGTGAGCCTTTCTAACATATGTTACTATTGTCATTCTTTCTAATTATCAGATGTAGTTACTCTTTCAAAGTAGTAGGACGGACGAGATGGGATACTTATAAGTATTACCGATCTTCCTTGTTTGCATTTTTGGCTTCACCTCAAGCTCATCCTAGGTTTTTCCTTCCTCCCTTCAGAATCTTCCTGTACATCATCCTTGAATGAGTATGCGACATCGGTATAAACCTTGGAGCTTGCAGCAGTTGCTCAGTCCAGTATATAATGGACAATTTTTTTCTTGGATTCACTGCTGGTGAGGTCTTCCATCCTATCAATGCCTTACCTTCCTTCATTGGAGTATGTCAGTTTTACTTTTTCTTGAAATCATCACCACCTTTTGCGTTTTGCAGAGATGATGGTGATGACGGTGGCCTTTTTTCCTACTTGTCGTTATCCAAACACTAGTTCGGTCCAATGGGTTCTAGCAATGGATACTATGCATTGTGGAAACTATTTCCACAGTTTTATCCGTTGGTTTTGGTGGTATGTCCCTTGGTACTTGGATCTAACCATTGCTTATGCATTCTTTCTCAGGAATGATGAGAGAGTGTTGGATAGAATGCTTACAGTATTGCAGAGATATTAAACATAGTTTATGGGTTGTTTCACATCAAGAAGGAGTTGGAGAACTGATCACTCCAAAATTGGACTCAAAACATCGGGCTGGAGGCCCAAATCGGACATCAAGATGGATGGGACCGTAGGTGAAGCTTTCACTTCATTGGAGCTTGAATTTACTGAAGAGAATGGCTGCCATGGATGTCCGATATGAAGCTATGGTGATGTACATTAGCTCTCTAACACCTGCGATGAAACAAAAAGGGAGGAAGAAGAGAGGGGATGGAAGGAATTGGGGCACATCTCCCACAGGTCTGAGGTACATCACTCAGTAGAAGCTATGCTTCACATGAACACAAATCCATCATCAAACAAACTAAGTTAAGGAGCTTGAGTTTCCTTTAAATAGATCCATGGGTGACTTGTTGAGAAGGTATAGGTAATAGGTGACCTATGAGAGGAAGTCATCCACTTAGAAACCCTAACCCTAACCATGAATGCGCCCTCCTTGAGAATTTTATCAATTAGGTGTCATTAAGATGTTTCCCTGTCATTGTCTTCCATCCAATTTAGAAACTGCACCCTCCTTTGGCCCAAAGTTGTTATTTTTCCTTATGACAACTTTTCTTGGCTTTCATGCTTTTGTGACTGAAATCCAAAAGTGAAACCGTGCCCTCCTTTGATCAATTGTTGCCTCTTTTGTGTTTGTCTGTGTTTCTTTGGCTTTTAGCATTTTCCTTTTTCCTATCTGATTTCTTTTGTCATACAGTTTCTAATTCTCCTCCTTGTTAAGTTGGCTTTCCCATTGCGCCCTCCTGACATGGCAAGCTTAATTCCACATATTATTTGCACATTAATTAATTAATAATAAGAAAAAACTAAGTATGATCCTCATAGATAATGTTTTGACAAAATTCCCTAGGCTAGAGTAATTAATGTCACTTGGAACCCCTAGGTGTCTATCATGGTCAACACTTTTGGTGGTCAAAATGTGGGGACATGACACATCAGTATGTCTGAAGAGCCTACCTAAGATGGGACACCATAGTTAGCACCCTCTTTCCATTTTGGTGCCCATGCCGATATTTTCTCATAGGATTGGGAGCCATCTTAGTTTTACCATGACTTTGAGAAGAATCCACATGCCTCAATTTCTCATCTATTTATGGTCATTCCCTATAAGGATCTCATTTTTTTCATTATGCATTTTCCTTTGCTCACTACTTCTTGCATAATTATGCCTATTGCTTCTCTGCAACTTTCATACTTCCATTTCATTAATTATGTTTCTAATCACTTGCATCCATTGCATTTGCATTATGGACTGTATCCTTGGAAGAAACATGTCGATGAGTGTCCACCTCTTTCTCATCACCTTTCTTACATTTTGTTTTGCATATGTCTATTTCTTGCACTTAAAACATAATTGCATGCCTTGTGACACTCATTGCTTCCACTGTACTATAAGATTATTTTATTCGTTTTCAAGATTTATAATATGAACCATATAAAAACATTTATTTAAAAAAAAAGGGGGAAATATCTCAAAGTTTTATTATATATTTGCATCATGGCATCCTCGAACAAAGCTCTAGTCTTATGATTACTCAACAAATTGGGTTCTAGTATGCCCCCAAGATTTGAACCATGATTTCAGAGTTGGTACCCTTCTGATTGGTTACTCTTCCAATCATATGGATAATCTATTATTGCCTCTTGCATTACAAATGTATATCATTGTTCCCTTTGTGTCATGCTCATTATTCAATGATGGTCCTATCCTATGTTGACCATTTCTCAATTGCTTTGATTTTGCATATCAGCCTTCCCTATTTTCAAGTTGTTCTGAGTATGTATCATTATAGCTAGTGTTTTTACTCATTGACTTCTCACTGGCAATTCATGCCGCATTAATGATGACTCACAGCTCTGAGATTTATCTTCACCACTCAATTTTGGGTTTTAATGGTTTCCCTAAAATGTTTGGAACATAACAATGTACATTTTTGTGATGAAATTGATCAAAGTGAGTAGAAACTTAGTGTTATTGGTCATTTTATGATCTTTGTTCTTGATTTTACTCATGAGATTCATAATTCCTAACATGAGTATTTACCATAAATTGTTTCCAAAACTCCAACGTCTATTTTTTGAAGATAGATTGATATGAAGTTGTAATACCCTTGGCCTAGATATTATAACTGATACTGCATTGTAAACTTTTTCTATGAATCCTGTACATAGCATGTTATTATTTAATATAAAATTCCAGTTGGTTGTGTGATGAGGAAAAACGCTGAAGAGGAGATCCGGATATTAACTGAGGTGGTGAGTGAGTAAGGTTTACCCATGCACCTTATTTCCTTGATCAATTTTTTTCTAAACCTGATGTTACAAATTCCAAAACCCATGTTCCTAAGCCAAACTCAAAAGGAAGAGTGTTTAATAATTAAATATTATTAATTAAATATTTGGGAGAACTTAATTAATTCTTGATTAAGTTTGTTAATATTTCAGAAGGGTAACGTGGTTCCTTTGGGACAACCACGTGGGAACCCAAAGAGGACACTCGCCTCACTTGAGCAATGGAGGAAAAATGAACTGGGAGTTAGTGGGAAAAGGAGGGCGCCGAGTGGGAAGAGAAGCAAAAAAAACAAGAACCTAGAGCATGAGGAAGAGTCTGGAAAATTTGAATTATTTGAGAAATTCATTGATGTTTACCAATTGTGAGTTGATACTAATTGCTCGTTGTTACATTTTCTTGTTGTTACCAATCAATTGTTTAAATTACCAATTCACTTATCGATAGTTGTTATTTGTTGTTACAAATACATGTGAATCCTTTTTGTGTGACTGAAACCTTAAGGAAAATTCAGACATTTGCAGTGAAGTGTATCATTGTGTGTCTTTAAATGTGCTTCGAATTTCTGAGGTGAAAGAAAACTTTTATTTGTAAACCTTGTACTTGTATTGAATCCATTTTGGTTGAATTGACGAGTTATTTGGAAATTCGTGCAAGAAACCCCAAGTTGAATTTTGACACTTGCAGTAAAGTGTATCACTGTGTGTCTATGAAAGAGATTTTGTGGGTTAATTGTGAAATTGGCATGGAATTGGTCTGAAAATTGTTGAGCATGCTTATAATTTTGTCTATATTGTCTAATTACCCATGTTTTCAACTCTGTGAGTGAATTGAGGGGGTTGGTGAGTTACCTATTGTTAATGTTTGGATCTCGGCTCGAGGGTGGAATTGGGAGCTGAAATACTATAGGATGGACGAGTCCTATAGTTGGGTGGAGTGTGGCTCACACCTGGGACAAACCTTAATATAAGTATTTGCATCATTTTAAATTCTTTGTTAATTCTCTATTGAAAGGAATTTAATGGTGAAATCTCATGGGTTTAAATTTGAATGTTGATATATGTTAATATTGTGCAAGTATGTTTTGAGAAATTAAGTTTACCCCACTTCTAGGTATACAAATCAAATTCATGTGCAAATAACATTTTAGGAATTAATTATTTATGAGTAAGCATGCCATTGTTATGTATTATGGGTTAGAATGGTTGTGTATTATAAAAAAGTTGAGTATTATTCGTTAATTTCAAATTCGTGTATAATTATTCATAACCATGTTAATAAGTTGTTACAAGATTACTAAATGCATATTCTTTTAGATGATGCGCCAAATTGTAAAAATTGAAAAATAGATTCTTCTATGTTCTTAAATTATTTGCCTGTTATATTTTTTCCAATAACATTGATAAATGTAGTATAGGAATTTGAATTGGGTAAAATATTATACTGAATTCGTGTAGTTAATGGATTTAGGTAATTGTGGAAATTGTTAGTAACTTCCTGTTATTTAACAATTTCCTTTAGTATATTGAAATATATGTAAGAAAAATCCTATTAAAAATTCATATTTTGTTTTTTATTGTTAAATTTTGGTTAAGTTAGTATTATGGTGAAGAATTGTGAATGATAATTAAAAAGATTGATTTTTGTGAATTTATAAACCATGGGTTGAAGTGGTTTGCAACATTAACCAATACCATGGATTTGGTTTATGTGTCAATTGAATTTACATTTCAATAATCAGATTTGTTAATTTAGAAGTAAAACTATGAACTGGTTAGTATGGTTTAAAATATCATGGGTTGGTTTATGAGTTATTTGTATTATATTTTAGGAGTTGAATTTGTTGATTTAGGAATATTTATAAATATGCTTGGAAGTGTTATTCTCTAAGCCATGTCACTAATGAGAAATTCTCATGTTGTATTTCCAAGTTTAAGTCATAATTTGGAACTAGTTGAAATTAGTTTGCTTTACCAAGTTAATATGTTAAGCAAGTTAGTAAACTTGTTTTGAATTGAATTAAGAAAAACATTACTTTTGACATAGAATATATGGCTACTCATACTTGTTGTAAATGTTGTTGTACTTGTTATAGGAAAAAGTAAACACTAGGCGGGAGGAGCGCTAGAGGGAGAACGACAGAAACAATTCTAGGGTTTTCCCTTGCTGAGGCTGGTCGAGCGGCGGCTAGGCCGCGCTAGTCTGCTTGCAGATGTCATCCCTGGGCCTCCTGAGGGGAGCCATGGTGGCAACGGGGCAGGGGAACTCTCCCTCAGTAGGAAAAGATCCTGAGCTTGGGAGGGAGAAGCCAGACAAGGAAGGAATCGGAGGCGGAAGGCACGCAGGAACCAGGTCAGGGAAGAAGGTTGGCCTAGGACGATGCTTTCCAAAGACCACTTCCATCCCAGAGATTCAAATTAGATCTGAGGCAGTTAGAGGCAAGATTGAATCATGGAAGGAAAAGGCCCTAATCGGGAAGGAAAAGGCCCTAAGCGCTGGTTGGTAGGAGTATTGTACAAGATGATAGTTTCTGGGAGATCATGGATGGTAACAGGACTAAATTCTGGGATGATTCGTGGAATCAGCTTCCCATCCTTAGCAGAGACCCGAGATGGTTGCATATCAAGGGTAGGGCGATTGAGGTGGGCAAGATCCAGGTTAACCAATCTTGGACGATCAGAAATTTTGAGGACCAATGCCAATGGGATTTTCAGGAAAAACCTGAGCTCACAAGCGAGTCTGACTAGGGGGGTTTCCAGGAAGAAATGACCAAATGCTTCATCAAGGTTCAGGAAGGTCCAGATTTTTTAATATGGGGATACACAAATCGAGGCTCCTTTAGCATTAAGGAAGCCTACAACATCAGGCTAGGAACCATGCAGAGGTCAATGGTATCTGGAATAAAATATGGACCGTGAATCTCTAGCCCAAGGTCACTCTCTTTGTTTGGCTGGTTGTCAGAGGAAGGATCCTGACCAGTGAAAAATTAAGACAGCGAGGGGTGCAGGGACCCTATCAATGCTGCCTGTGTTACCAAGAGGAGGAATCCATGAGTCACTTTCTGGATAAATGCACATTTGCAGCGGCCGTTTGGGACAAAGGGGCGATGGGATTTCAAAGAAGTGATAGAAGGCGGGGTCAACCAGATCAAACCCTTAAATATTGGCACCCAAAAGCTTATAAGAACCCTATTATTAGATCTATTTGGGATGCCTTCCCAGGTATGACTATGTGGTGCCTATCGAAGGAACGAAACACTTAGATTTTCAAGGATCAACGTAAAGACATGGAGACGGTGTGGAAAATGGTGAAGGAAAACCTGCTGTCTTCCATCCGGTGCATGCAATGGCATGATTAGGATAAGTTTATCCCCCACAAATAAGCTCAAATTGCTGCAAATTGGGGTCTCGACAGATCTATGATGGATGGCCTGCGACGAAGGGACAATTTATGCCAACCATCTAGCCCAAATTTCTAGACCACCCCTCCTCCTCAGGTATTCAAGATAAATTTCGACGGAGCATCCAAGGGTAATCCGAGACTGGTGGGTTTTGGGGGTCTATGCTGCAACCATGATGGAAGGATATTGACTGTGTTCCTGGGAGAAATTGGTTCGAACACTAATAACTCAGCTGAATTGGAAGGAATGAATCGAAGTCTCGAAGTTCTGATCAGGGGCGGACATTTTCCTGCGATCATAGAGGGAGACTCGAAAATTCTCATCCAGATGGCCAAACGAATGGTGAATGGACAAACCTTCGACAAGGTTTCTTCTAGCTGGTGCCTCGCCAGCAGGTTGGACCATCTCTGCGCTCTCCTCCACACCTACTCAGCAATTTCCTTTGGCCATGTCAGACGGGAGGCCAACAAAGCAACCGACCTTCTGGAAAATGCTGGCGTGGAAGGTGCACCAGGTTATCAAGGCGACATACTGGAGGATTTTGGGGCAGAGGAATGGGCCTAATACTGTAGACAATTGGCCTCAAGGGACGTGAACAGTGGGGCACATATGGCACATCCGGAAGGTGGCAAGACAGATGGGGACAGGAGGTGCGAGCACGCCCAAACTAGACCAACCTAAATGATGTGTGGGAAATTTGGTTTAAATGTTCACCATAGCTGGTGGCTGTCCTTCGCCATAATTATGGTTAATGCTACAGAGAATGATAAGAGGGGTGATTTGAGATGGGATCGTCGGCAGGATTAGGCTCGTAACTGCCACAGGAGGGACACTGCAGACACAGTATGAGGGTTCTTGTTTTCATGATAAGCCTAATGCAAGCGAAGGACGAGGATGGGAGAGCTACGCTCCCCCTCTTATTATGCTACGAAGGTCTGGCCACCCTCCATTCTGCGTCGAGGCAAATTTTTCAAGCTCCAGATCCATGTTCTCCTCCCTGTGTGCACTTTGGTGTTTGAAACTATTGGTGTGTCACGACATCGCTCCCTGCTTCACTTCTGCTTTCCTATCCTCTGTCTTATGGCCCCCAAGCAACAGTTTAAAAGAGATTGGTGCACTGGAGAAGCATCTGCCCATCCTGACCCCAAGGGGAAGGGAATTCTGAGATGGACTTGTCAAACCACCAGGGCTTAGGTCCAAGCCCAGGAGGAGGCCAAACATTTAAAAGAACATGTTCCGCTTGGAATCCGCCGGGAGGTCGAAGAGCTCTGGGAAGAGGTGAGACATATGCCAAAGGAATGCTTGCATGAGGAAGTGGTGGACTGGATCCTGGATCCCGATAACACGGCTGGCAGAGCCTCCGCTTATGATCGTATGATGATGACATATTGGGTGACCATGCGGCTGGTGGGTCACTCCTCGGTGGTGCAGGAAGCTAAGGGAGAAGGGGACATAGAACCAGTGCCTTTTTGGAAGGAGCACAATAGTGAATTCCATACCATGCACCAGAAGATTGATATCATAGCTGCCAAGCTGGGATGCCCTTTCCACCTGGTTGATTGAAGAGCGTTGGAGTGTGCTTGGCCATGGGAAAAGGACAGCAGGAGTGAATCGATGGGTGTGGGAGTACTGGTGGGAGTCCAAAATGAAGCCGTTCCCCAGCACACCCCTGCGGTGATATACCCGTCTGTTTCTCCTTGATGGGGAGCCTCTCCTCCAGGACGGGTCTGACCTTTCTTTTTTATGTCTGGTTGTTTGTAGGATCTAGTTTTAGTTAGAATGTTCTTAGCCAATAGAAGTAGTAGCAATAGTGATAAATATATAGGTTATGGTGATTCCAGATTTCTATAGGCTTTATAGCAGCTCTGTTTTGATGTGGGAAGGGAAGCTATGTAAATCTGATAGGACAAGATGTAATGGGGGTAATTGGAAGACATGGGAAGACTTTGTATATTTTTTGGAAAAAAGAACAGGTCTGGATCCGGATGGGATCGCGGACACTCCGGCTTTGTGACTGTTTTGGATGGCTATCTGCTATGTAATTTTTCCCCTATAAAGTAATACATTGTTTTATTTACAAAAAAAAAATGTTGTTGTACTTGTTGTAACTTTAGTTGTTACTCCAATAGTATTTAAAATAGTATAATTGATGTTGTTGTAAGTGTTGTTACTCATCAACACTATTGGAAATTAAATGTTGTGTATTACTCTTCAAGCTATTTTTATTAATCTATGTTTTGATGGATATGTAGTATGCATTTAACAATTGTTCATATAAATTATGGATCTCATTAGAGGCTCATACTTTTTCAAATGTATGCATAATGTAATTATGCATGTAATTAATTTACTTATAAAAAACAAAAATTGGGTGTGTGTCACTTTAGTTTGATGTAATCCAAGGGGGTGTTACAAAAGTAAAGTGCACTAATGGAATTACTTCAACCACAACATATGCTACCATGAAATCACCTTCATATATTACACAATCGTTACTTTATGGCATGGCAAAATTGCCAAGATAACTCGAAAAAAATCCAAATTCATGAATCACTTTCAATGTAACATTAGCTCGATTGGTTATCTCAAGTGCTTAAGCAATGTGAATTTAAATAATAGATCTTGGGGTCAAGTCCTTGAATCGATTATATGTGATATGTTAATACTTGATGTCCTTTCCAATTCAAACATACTATAGTCTACATTGACAATTCACCTTGGTTAAAGCTCATGGATGGTGGTTAAGTATTTAATGGTGTAGTATACATAGTTACAAGGAAAAAAATCCATACAACATTAATGGAAAATGAATCAACTCCAAATTTCTCTAATTGATTATTAATGCTCAATATAATTTGAACAACACTAAGATAGACGCAAACAACTCAACCAATTTAGACACAAACAACTCAACCAATTGTAACCAACCCCTTTACAATCTCATGGTGGGGTATTTATAATTTGGATAAGAAAATACAAACACTTTGATTTTTATTTATAGAAATTCAAAAAAGGGAAAAGACATGGAAATAAGGGAAACTATCTTGATTGCTGGTCTTTGTTGCAAAGCAATATATTGAGTTGTACTTAAGTACCAATATGCTCCTATTGTTTTATTACATGTGTTTGCCAAGATAACATGCTTGAAGTTTCTCCATACATGATTTGGTTGCAAAATGAATGTTATGTAACTAGAAATCAATACTCCCATCACACAAAGCCAATTTGTTCCTATGATTTTCATTAAATTTTTTCATTGAAATGTACATCTCGCTGATAATTCTCACTACAACAAAGTGAATACAATTACTAAATCATACCTTGACTAAAATTTTTACAAAAATGACTTTGCTTGACTTAGACTTCCTTATTCTCTAGCTTCTTTCAAGATCAAATCTCTAAGATAAATTATATTGTTGGGGAGTCATTATTCATTTTAACACTTCTTAAAATAACCAAAAACTATACATAAACTAACTTAACATAGCATAAACCCTTGCATAAACTAACTTAACATAGCGTAAACCCTTGCAGCTATGTAATTTGTTCCTTGCACTTACTCTTTGCATACCAAAATAACCATTCATCTTGAATTTATTTTAAGCATTTTCTATCTTCTCTATGCTTCCAAAGTATCATGATTTATTTTACTACTGTGGAATTGGTCAATTTGTCTACGTGGCATTCAATAATACAACTAGACTTCAATTCCCTATGAAATTGAATTTTATAAGGTCGAAAGAAGAGTTTAGCGGAACCAAATTATATGTATTTGAGTTTATTTCAACATAAGGCTATGTTTTGGGGACAATGGTGGCTCTTTTCCATTTCATGTTACACATTTTAACCCAACAATAAAAACGGATGGATATTGTCCTAGGTCACTTGGTGGACGGTTCCTTTTGCATGTAAGATGCATGAGAGTAGTCGGCTACCATTATGCCATTTCCATCATTTGTTATAAACAAGTTTGAGGCTGCAAAAAGACTCTCAAGGATTTTTCAATCCTCTTTTCTATGATGTCAAAGATATTGTAAGATAATTCTTAATTGATCCTAATGTCTATCCACTATTTCACTTTGATATCCATATTCACCATTAATTCACTTTGGTATCCATATTCACTTATTATACTTATTGCCACCTACTGAGAGGCAGTGTATATAGAAATGAGTTTTTTTGTTGACTACCTATTATTTGATTTGACCCAGGATTAGTTTCGGGCTGAATTTGGCATTTTGACTTGGCATTTAATTATTTCGTGTGATGGTGTTACCCAAAGTTTTAGACCACCTGCAACTTGACCCTCTTATTGTAGGGGTGTCGACGACATTCTTGATATGAGCAACCAACATTCAATTAACTGACAATCATCTGATGCTTCCTTCTCATCACTGCCATGGTATTCAATTATTGACACTACCTTCTCATCACCGCCATGGTTTGCACCACCTTCTCATCCATGTTGTAGCAATTCTTCCTTGTGATGTTGAATGCTTTGGGCACATAAGACAAATGAGAGATAACTTGTATGCACACAACAACGAAAATTTAGCTTCACCTGCAAGTGTATTCTTTGTAAATTTTCACTCTCTTTGAGAGTTTCTTTAAAGGATCTATGTAAAACGTCATGCTCATTTTCATCTCTTCTTGCAAAATCCTAAAAACGTGCTCAGAAAAATGCTCTTGTTGTCCATCATTTTTCTGCATAGTAGATGAGTATTGCATTGCATTAACAACATGGCTCTACATATCATACATATCAGTAGACAAATATAAGATATTTAATTGTGAACTGATAAAGGTTAAAGCCAAAAAATAAATAGAAGATGATTATTGCATTGTATTAACAACACGACTCTACATATCATAAGCAAAAACATTCATTAATTAATATGCAACGAGCTTTCACAATGGCTCTTACTTTCTGTTTGACTGGTTTAGTCGATTGAGTTTGGATACCTTAGCTTCATTACCTCTTCGTTGTGATTTCCAATGGATTCATTAGCTGAAGGAAACGTGTAAGCAAATGCATAACAAATAACACAGCTGTCACATATCAAGGAGCCTCCTTGGCTAGTTCCCAATGGACAGGAGCTAAAAGAATTGTAAGGAACTTATCTCTCTAATTCATAGTAAGGCCTCTCAACATTGCTCCATAGAATAAATCATGTTCTCGGTTAGCGTACCAAACCCCACCCTACTGGACACATCTATGTCCACAAGCTTGGTCAAAAGAGAGGCAAAATTCCAATCCTTAAAACCCGTTGCATTTTCAACTGTGCCCTTTCTTGTATTGTTGTTGCAAAATTTAAGGGTTGGGTTTTATTCATCCGCTAAATTAAATTGTGAACATAAATGGGACTTTGATTTCTCTCATCTAACTGCAACTCTCATTAAAGATGCAAGAAATTTGGGACAATTTGGTACCAAATCTAGGTGGAAATGAGGCTTCTATAGCTCAAATAGAGCTTGACCATCTAAAGTTTTGAGCTTCATAAAATTAGAAAGAAAATAACTTCAAGTATTTCAATTGCAGAGAGACATGTTATTGAAAACTGAAAGAGGAGGTATTTACATTACTAGGAAATATATTATGTCAATTTTTAACATAGCCTTAATGTAATATCTCGATTTTGACCCTTATTGCATTAAAATTGTATGTGATGTAAATATCGTTATTAAATCATGGTGAGGAGGTCAAGGCCAAGGCCCTACCATGGATTCAGCGTGTTATGTATCGGAAATTAAAAACGATGCATATGGTACTCATGCTAGCCAGACACATTATAAAATAAAACATCATATAAATATGCAATTTAATAAAATATCCACAACTAGTTATGCCAATGGAACAAAGAGATGGGGGCATGATTTCACGAGGAATAGGGAGGGAAAATATTCAAACCCTTGATCCAATAGTGTAAAGCCAAATGTCAATGGGAGAACCCATAAAGCTATCAACTACCCATTTTGTCTTTTGTGCCCAATCATTTATTTCTTCCAGAAGTTGGTTGAGGTAGTTAATTCCTTGGGAAATGGAAGAGTATGGGAGTCAAAATTCATATTAGGGAAGCCATCAGTTTTGGGGAAAACAAATTTTTGTTTATGGGGAAAGTTAACACCCATAAATTACTCGCATTCCATTATTCACCCATGTGTTCCTCCTCCTCACGCAGCTAGAGCTACCTGTGCATTTTCCCTCACGATTTCTGTTGTTTTCCTCATTTTTCCATACCCATAAATATGTTTTTGTATTGCTAAGTGAATGTGCATCAGAGATTCACAATTTATGGGTTTAGGGAGGTTGGTTTTTCCCTTGTAATGCCCATGGACATTTTCTGAAATCGTATTTTCTCACCCAGGGTTGTTTTCCCCATTTGCAATTTTGTTTTTGGTTGCCAAACGTTTTTCTCAGACCCAACACTTGTGTTTGTTGTTGTGTGCATCCGTTTTTTAGTCTGAAATACTTAGGAGTGGAAGAGGCCTAGAATTGGCTTGATAAACCTAGTGAAGAGATGAATCTCACAGACAGATCAAGAGGGGATGGAAAATATTCTATGCACACCCTGAAGAGCACTCGTAGGGAAGGTATGGGCTGAGGAACTGTGTAGCAGTGAAGGGAATACTTCCTTGTGTTGGGTGTGTAGGTATTGTGGATGCCAACATAGATAGATTAGGTGCAGATGTCACATGCCCCAATTTGAAAAACATTTTATGTTTTAAGAAAAATTATGATATATTTTATTATAAAGTTTGTAATTAATGACCAAGTGGGGTCAAGGATAATTGAATGTAATTGCTGAATATTTAATTAATAAATAAATGAAAGATGAGACAACATCTTAGGGAAGCTATTAAATGAGTTTTTTACTGGTCACTTGGTGGAGAAGGCTGGGTTGAGAGCAGATTGACACTTGGAAGCATCCTCAAACTACTTCTAGCTGTTGTAGGTGGAAACTTCCCTATTTTTGTGGTCATGTTCCCCAAGAAAGTGGAACAAGAGTAGGTGGCTCATTAATTGAAAATTGAGCCAAAAGACTTAGTCATGCTATTAAAACTTCGCATTGAATACAGCTGAGGCTGCTCATTCTAAACTTGTGAATATTCTGAGTGAATGAAGTGCACAAGAAAATCTGATGGAGGGGACTAGCTGAAGTATGTTTTGAGTGGAAAAGTGCTGAAGACCTGAACTAGTGTAGCTATTCTAAGCTGAGTTCATACTGCTGCATATAGAACTGACTTACTACTGAACACTCAGTAGAGTTGTAGAGGATTACTAAACTACATCTCTCACTCAGTACTTCTACCAGGTGGACCAGGAGATAAGCTTGGGGGTCCTGAGAATTGTAGTCCAGCTTTTCCCCAGGAGTTGGTTGGGAGGAACAGGTTCCTTAAGGTGTTGTCACCTCATCTACTTTTATAGGTTCTACTTGATTTATCTATCTATCTAATTGTTTATTATTATCTAAAAAATTTGAGTTAAGCAATGAAATGTTATGCTTTTGTTTTGTTGCTGCTAGGGTTAGTTAGGAGAAATATTTTTACAGTGAAAAGATAGTGAAGTTATTATCTATATAGATTAGGGTAAATGATTAGAATATTTACTAGTCTTACTGATAGATAAACAAATACCTAAGTGTATTTTTCCACACCTTTTATAAAGGTAGTACTCTAGTACAGTAGGTTAGATTGATTTTCAAATAAAGAATCAAGTGAAGTATGCATGAATGTGAATTACCATCTTCTAGAGGTTCATATGTGTGATTTGTATGTATGTTTCCCTTTTATCTTAGATGTCTTTATTTATTCAGAGTACTTTAATAATATATATAGAACTATTAGGAAACATCCAAAGGTATAGGATTACTTAGTCTGTGTAATGGTTTGCACAGTAAATAAACAATTATTAATTGTCTATTATTATAACAATTAACAAGTTATTATATAAACATGAATTAAATAACTAATATTAACTTTAAGAAACAGTAAACAAGGCTAGACATTTACTAAATAAATTCATCTAGGTAAAAATGCAAAACTAGGGTAACTCAAAAATGAAATACTAACCATGTACTTAACTAAGAGAAATTAGGGTTTTATAAATAAAAACTAATTACAAGAAACTGTAAATTTAAAATAATAATACCACCTCTTTCTTTAACAAAGGAGTTAATCTTTAATTCATAAAACAAATTAAAGCTTATATACTGTGTTTTTATAACCATAAGCTTCAATATATTTTCCAACTAGGAAACAATAAAGATATAGGAGATATTATTCACTTCTTTTAACCGTTACTGACAGTAATAACCAAGTTATGATTTAAAAACCTACTGTCAGAATTCTTAAGATATAATTTTACACATAAAAAAAAATATTAATTTACTTAACCACAACCTCTGATAGGTTAATTTCAACAAGAAATAATCAAAATAACAAATTATTACAAGCCTTCCTTCTTCGATTTAAAAACCACATAAATTATATATATTATCAAAGCATAAGTACAATCAATAAGCTACGAGTTTATTAAATAAAAATCTAAATAGTAATTAAAAAAAACAGTAAATTGAAAACATATCAGTTATGACCTATGGCCCTTACTAACACAGAGTCACGACTTAAAAGGCCGTTTGAAAAAAAACACAACTATAAACAAAATCTACGACTGAGAAGGCATTTGTCTTGGCTATGAAAGCCTTAAGCATCCATTAAAATAGCCACTAGGGATTCAATAAACTGAACCAAACATCAAGTAACGGCCACATGGCCTCCCAAAAAATGTATTACATTACAGAGTATCCATGGCTGAGTGTCATGTCCCCATGCCTCCGACCAGCGTAGAGGACGCGACCCAAGAGTTGACCACCCGGGCTGGGTGGCCCATGAACATATACAGGCATAAAATAACATGCTGATATGCTGAAATAAAATGCATTGAAGTAGAAAATGCATATATGCCATTGTTTATCATACACAGCGGAAGAAACATTCATTCATACAAGCATGTTCATCTCATAACAATTAACTGAAAGTAAGGTTGCAGAAGTAAAATAGGAAAGATCACTTATCTTATGAAAACTCCTTCCACAACCAGCTACGTTGCTGCAACGTTCCACCCAACCATAGGCCAACGTGCTCCTTAATCTTTCAGCAGCACTGCCACCCCTGAGCTGGGCATGATTCTCCAAGGAACAAGGGAACTAGCAGGCTTACACATAGCCAAGGATACACAAAACACACAGCCAATCCAATAGAGTTGGGCTTATCAGGCCATTAGGGAGCTGGAGAAAGCAAATTGCTAAGCTAGTGAGCCCATTACAGAGCCAAGAACACCTACACCAGAACTAGCCTGACCTCTAAGACACCCAAACACACCCAACAAAAGGAATCAGTCCCTTCTCTGCTACACAGTCCCTCAGGTCCTGCATTCCCTTCTAGTGCTATTCAGGGGTGATGGAGAAGAAGGCCAGCCCTCTAGCTCTGTCTGTGTGGTTTCTAGCCACCAGGTTTATCAAGCAAATCTAAGCCCCCATCCCTGCTCCTTACACGGTCCGAAGACCAACCATTGCACACAAGCAATTAAGTCAGCTATCACAGCTTAAACAGGGAAAACGAATTCTGAGTCATTCTTGGCCCTATCGTGGCCAAAATGACTCTCAGGCGAATTTAAAACAATCCCCAACATGTAAGGAAGACCACAACAACCACAACCAACAACGTGGGAAAACACAGCCCGTCTTGGGCACAAGATCACCAAGAAAACATATACAGACCACGGTGGGGAAGAAATTACAGTCTCCCAGCCTGTGGATGAGCGTGAGCAACAATGCCGAACCCACAATCAGCCAGTGGGGAGTGGATACGACCACATCATCCGCAAATCTGTGGGGGAAGAAACTCTGTGGGTAAAACCCCGAAGGTTCTATGCGTGAATACGAAAAACGGGAAAGAATCCCTCTGCGTGAGAATGAACAACAATGGAGGGGACGCAAATTGTAAGTGCATGAGCGTTTTTGCACAGTCATGGGGAGAGTGGAAAAAATCCCTGCGTGAATGATGGCAGTCATTTTTCCCAGCCATAGTGAAGTCAACCATGGTGGAGTGTGCGTGTGGGTGAGGACTGACAGTCCTACCACCCCACTCCCCAAAACAATTAACTGCCTCAACCACCAGCAGTATTTCTTAATGAAAGTGGTTGGAATAAAATAGAGGAAGAAGACACATGGGTTTTCACCCTATTGGCCAAGGTTTGACAAATTCCCCCACATCCTTATCCTTGGGAAAAATCATGCCCCTTTCGATTTAGTTTCTACGATTGTAGCTGGTTGGGTTCATTTAATTAATTATAGATGCATATTTACATGATGACCAACATAATATATGCCGCATGCCTCGATATACCATCGGTGACAAATTTAAATCCAAAACATAACATGACCAATCAATGGTGGGGTCTTGGCCTTTAGCTCCACACCATGATCATTTACAATATATACATCATATACATCTAATGCAACGGGGTCAAAACCAGGGCATTACATTCCCCTCCCCCTTCAATAGCACTGTCCTCAGTGCTTACAAAATTGAACAAAATGCTACATTGGCATTGCCTCAGTGTACCGCAAAATCGAACAAAAATGGATGGGCCAATCGCATGGCATCCTCCAGCTCCCATGTAGCCTCCTCAGGTCCGTAGTGCTCCCATTGCACCTTTACCTGACCTATGGCTTGGTTCCAGAGCATTGTGACCTTCCTGTCGAGGATGTGCATTGGCTCGATTCGGAACTCTCCCTCGGGTTCCACCTGAATCACATCCCAATTTATCACATGGTTAGGATCATGTACATATTTCTTAAGCAAAGAAACATGAAAAACATTATGAGCTCTAGTGCTAGCAAGAAATGCAAGTCTATATGCAACTGGCCCTATTCTTTCAAGCACTTCAAACGGCCCACAATATCTCGGTGACAACTTGGCACAACTACCAATCTTCAAGGAAATCTTCCTTGCCCTCACTCTGAGGTAGACATGATCCCAAACACTGAACTCCCTATTCACCCTATGCTTATCTGCATAGCTTTTCTGTCTGTCATGTGCTGCTTTCAGCTTTTGCCTGATCTTTATAACCTCTTGCTCCATTTCCTTGAGCAATTTTGGTCCAAGCACAATCCTGTTCACTGGATTATCCCAAGTCACTGGTGTCCTACACCTTCTTTCATACAAGGCTTCATACTGACTCATCCCCAAGGATGTCTGCTGTCCATTGTTATAAGCAAACTCCACCAAGTGCAAGTAATCTTCCCACTTGGTTGGTTTGTCCATCATGTACATGCGAAGCATATCTTCAAGCACTTGATTAACTCTTTCTGTCTGCCCATCTGTCTGAGGATGGTATGCAGTGCTGAAGTTTAGCTTTGTACCCAAATCTGCAAACAACCCCTTCCAAAAGTTGGAAGTGAACTTGACATCTCTGTCAGAAACTATTGCCTTCGGCAATCCATGCAATTTGAATATCTCCTTCATGAAGATCTTTGCAATGTCGCTAGTCTCATATGTAGACTTAACTGGTATAAAATGTGCTGCCTTAGTCAACTTGTCTACCACAACCATGATGGAATCATGTTGTCTCCAAGTCATCTGAAATCCTGTAATAAAATCCATGGAAATAAATTCCCATTTCCATTCCGGAACTGGCAAAGGCTACAACAAACTTGCAAGGTGTTGATGCTCAACCTTTACCTGTTGACATTCCATACAACTTGAAATGTACTCATCCATATCCCTTTTCATTCTTGGCCAAAAGTACTGCTTTCTAGATGTAGCAATTGTCTTCTGATATCCTGGGTGACCAGAATATGGAGCTTGATGGATTTCATCCATAACAACTCTCCTTAAATCTGCTACGTTTGGAATATAAATTCTACCTTTATAAGCGAGAAGCCCATCTTCTTCCAATTTATATCCCTCATAACTCTTCTCTAGACTTTGTTGTTGCAATTTGTCTTTTACTTGCTCATACAATTCATCTCCGGCAACATGATTGGCAATCTGCTGCCTCAAATCTGATTGGCAAATACTAAGAGATGCCACATGCATTTCTTGCACTTTCCTGCTGAGTGCATCAACTACCTTATTCTCTTTTCCCTTTATGTGCTTGATTTCAAAATCAAACTCACATAAAAACTCCAGCCATCTTGCTTGCCTAGCATTCAGAGTAGGTTGATCAAATAGGTACTTCAGTCCACAATGATCTGTCCTGAGCTCAAATCTCCCGCCCATCAAGTAATGTCTCCACATCTTGAGAGCATGTACTATGGCTGCAAGCTCTAGATCATGAGTGGCGTAGTTCTTCTCATGCTCCTTCAAATTTCTTGACTCATAACATATCACATGGTTGTCTTGCATAAGGACTCCTCCAAGCCCTTGTTCGCATGCATTGGTACACACCACAAAATCTTTCTCTGGATTTGCAATCTTCAATACTGGTGCACTGGTGAGAAGATTCTTCAACCGCTGGAAACTTTCTTCACATCTCGATGTCCATTCGAACTTCATCCCCTTCTTTTGCAAAGAAGTGATAGCTTGTGCAACTTTGGAAAATCCCTCAATGAATCTCCTATAGTATCATGCAAGTCCCATAAAAGATCTTACATCTATCACATTTCTTAGAGTAGGCCAATTCATAATGGCTTCAATCTTTTCAGGGTCCACAGATATACCCTCCTCTGAGATAATGTGACCCAAATACTGAATTCTATCTCTATAGAAGTCACACTTGCTCAGTTTTGCATACAACTGATGCTCCCTGAGCAATTTCAATGTCAATCTCAAATGCTCCTCATGTTCTTCCTCATTCTTAGAATAAACAAGAATGCCATCAAGGAAAACAAGAACAAACTTGTCCAAATACCTGCTGAAGACGCTATTCATAAGGCACATAAATGTAGCTGGTGCATTTGTGAGACCAAATGGTACCACTACAAACTCATAGTGCCCATACCTTGTCCTGAAGGCTGTCCTATGAATGTCTTCATCCTTGATTCTCACCTGATGGTAACTAGACCTCAAGTCAATCTTGGAAAATACCTTTGCCCCTCTCATTTGATTAAAGAGGTCATCAATCCTAGGCAAAGGATATTTATTCTTCACAGTAACCTTATTCAATTGTCTGTAATCAATACATAACCTGAGTGTACCATCTTTCTTCTTTACAAACAGAACTAGTGCTCCCTAGGGGGACACACTCGGCCGGATATACTTCTTTTCCAACAACTCTTGCAGTTGCATCTTCAATTCTAGCATCTCCGGTGTACTCATTATGTAGGGTGCCTTGGACACTGGTGCTGCTCCTGGAACAAGTTCAATTGTGAAGTCAATGTCCCTCTTTGGAGGAAACCCTGGAATCTCATCAGGAAACACATCCCTGAATTCCTGTAACACCTGATAGTCCTCCAACCTCGGAGTTTCATCTCCTGATGTTTCCAAAATCTGAGCTGCATACAACTGGCAACCCTTTCTATAGAACTTCTTTAACTGCATTGCTGAAACCTGCCTCACTGAAATCACCTTTGGAATACCTTTCATAACTACTAGGTTTCCTTCTTCATTCATGCATTCGAATTTCTTATTGTAACAATCAAGCTTCACCCTCTAAGCTTCTAACCAATCCATTCCAATGAGAACATCATAGGAACCAAGCGGTAGCACATTCAGGTCTATACAAGTGACCAACCCATTCATGACCAATGAAAATTTCTCTATCATTTCACTGACCTTTCTCTTAGTTCCAATGGCTGGCTGAACTAACCAAGATTTCCTATGCTTTACCTTCTTAAAAGCACAAATCTCCACTACTCTGGGAGTAATGTAACTGTGAGTAGAGCCTGGGTCAATCAAAATAGAAACAATTTGCTCAACAATCTTACCTGCTACTTCAACCACAACTGATTGGTGATTTTCCTGGCGGTCCTCCAGTGCTGTATAAATCTTAGGAACTTCCCTTGCTACTTGACCCACTGTTTCTGCTTCTTGAACATTATAAGCTGGTCTTGCACTCTCATTCTCGAGTGGACAATTTCTGCGCATGTGGGGTCCTCTGTTGATGTATATGTAACTTCGGAATGTATTATTCTATGTATCTTATGTATTGTAACCCGATGTTTATTCCGGGATGTTTCTATTATGTATTTGAGTCATGTGGTCATGCCCCTATGTTCCGATCGGGAGGATTAATAATGTAAACAAGTCATATCAAGTCATTAGGGAAGTCCCCACAGTTTCGGGGCACTTGAGTTATTATACACTAATTAAGGTGTAGGCTCGAGTAGTAATTATTAGGTTGAGCCTACATGTGAAATGGTAACTCAAGTGAATGAATGAATATAAATAGAGAGTGAGAGTCTCTCTATTTATCACTTGTGAATTACATCACTTGCTCTCTCAAGTGTGGCGCACCTTTGGAGAAGGAAATACTTTGGCTTGACAGAAGACAGAAGGCTGCTGTTGTGTTGGGAGGTCATCTTACTATTTTGGGTTTCACATCTTGTGGTGATACTATCTTAGAGGAAGTTGAGGGGTTTTCTCCATTTATGGTTTCCCCTATCAAAACTCTTTGTGTCTCTTGTCTCATGTGATGTGCTTATGTTATTGCTGTGCTTGTTATTCTCTCAGTGAAAAGATCCTAACATAATGCTAGCTTAAATGTTGAAAAACTAACATGGAATCAGAGCTAACCTGAGAAGAAGACATTGTGCAGCTACAAGAACTATGGCTTCCTAGTTTTTGGATCTTCCTCCACAGATTTTCAGCAAAAGTATGCTGGGATGACTCTCCATTGAAGGGTGCATCTTTCTGTCGATGCGGAATTCAATTTCAAGCATTTTCAGTTTCGATGTGGAAATTAGGGATTTCTACATAAGAGGAATTTTTGAGTGAGACCAGAATAGGATTGTTCTCCTCATCAAAACCTAAGTTTAGATACCTGGATCAAGAAATTTGGTTGGGTGAAACTCCGGGAAAGTCAAACCCTAGTTTGACCCTAAGCTAGGAAAAACCCTAAATACTAAAACTGCTACGTTTTGGTACAGTCTCTATATTCCGAGATTGGAAAAGTCTCAGAAGCTGAAAATTGCAGGGGACGAAGATAAAATCATGATGAATCCTGTGTCCAAAAATCAGACTCTGATTCTCTGTACTCCAGGCGATATGATCTCTCCAAGTTAGGGTTCCATCCTCTTCTAGAATTCATCCCTAAACAGGACATCTGGGGAGATCTACAATATATTGAGATACAGAGGTCCAAATGGAATTCCTAAACATGTTCTAGAAAGGGCACGGACTTTAATTTTGGTGATCCAAATATCAGACTCATAAGATGAACCAGTGACACGTGGCATATTGTAAAACTTCGTTGTTCTGAACAGTCCTGTAACAGGTCACCTTGGGAAAATGATCATAAATCCCAAATGGTGAAACCAATTCTGATGAAACCTATTTTGTTGGATCAGGGACATGCGAGGTTACCTCAGTATGAAATTTCAGATAGATAGGATCAGTAATTTCAGATATATCATAGAAACAGTAATAGGAATTTCTGCAGAAGAAATCAGAAAATTAGGGCTTCTTGTTTTGGGAGCTTCCCTCCACTGTTTTCAGAAAAGGAGTACATTGGACAGCTCCATTTGACGATATCTATCTGTTTATCCAATCAGATCTGAAAGATTCCAAGTTTTAAAAATTAGGGTTTCTGTGACAAACCCTAGATCAGTGAACTCCGGGACAAGGACGGACACCTCAAATCGGTAAGATCTAATCCTTTGCTATTTC
>LPNX010167802.1:58095-105959 GCA_001517045.1 Pseudotsuga menziesii
TGATTATGGGCTCAAGTATGATGCGAATCAGAAGATTAACTTGGAGGGTTATGTTGATTCAGATTGGGCAGGCAGTGCCATCGACAAGAAGATTACTTCGGGATGTTGCTTCAGTATGGGATCAGGTGTGATCTCTTGGTTTAGCAGGAAGCAATCCTGTGTGGCACTGAGTACAGCTAAAGTAGAGTATGTCGCAACTTGTTCAGCTAGTTGTGAGGCAGTATGGCTACAGAAGCTACTGTCTGATATATTTGATCTCCAGTTGGATGCTACTTGTATACATTGTGACAACCAGAGTTGCGTGAAGTTTTCAGAGAATCCAGTGTTCCATGACAAGTCGAAGCATATCGAGATCAAGTATCACTATATCAGGGATATGGTGCAGAGAGGAGCAGTGAAGCTCCTGTATATTGCGACGGAGGAACAGATAGATGATGTATTGACGAAGCCATTGGCTAGGATGAAGTTCGAGTACTTCAGAGAGAGACTTGGTGTTCTCCAGATCGAGGCTTCCTCCCAGAGACAGTGATGAGACCCATAACCATTCTGACATGGTGAGAGGATTGGTTCCTTCCATGGTCATATGTAATGGTTGAGCCATTCCGTCATGGTGAGAGGATTGGTTCCTTCCATGATTGATATGAGTGCTGAGATTGATAGCCATTCTGACGAGCAGGTCAGATGTAAGGGCTGAGCCATTCTGGTCATGGCTAAAGGATTAAGTTCCTCCCATGACAGATGTGAGTGCTCGCCATTCTATCGAGTAGGACAGATGTAAGGGCAATTGCCACTCTCCGGGAGAGTGGAGGCGCCTGGTCCGTTACCAGGTAGCTCAGTCAGGGAATGGGGGCCATTCTGACGAGGGTGTAGGATTCAGTTCCTACCAGGTCAGATGTGAGTGCATAAATATTTCTTCATTGTGGCGGAAGTGGTTCCAGCCTGGTTGAAAGCCTTTCATCATTGTGGCGGATGTGGATCCAGCCTGGGTGAAAGTGCATAAATATTTCTTCATTGTGGCGGATGTGGTTCCAGCCTGGGTGAAAAGAACAGAGTTCTTTCATCATTGTGGCGGATGTGGTTCCAGCCTGGTTGAAAGTCTTCCATCATTGCGGTGGATGTGGCTCCAGCCTGGGTGAAGAGAACAGAGTTCTTTCATCATTGTGGCGGAGGTGGTTCCAGCTTGGGTGGATGTGATGCCATTCTGACGAGTAGGTCAGATATAAGTGCTGGGCCTTTCTGATGTGATTGTAGTTTACTACATGATTAGATGTGAGTGCTGGGTGTGCCTTTCTGACAAGTAGGTCAGATGTAAGTGCTGGGCGTGCCTTTCTGACGAGCAGGTCAGATGTAAGTGCTGGGCGAAGACCTACATGAGAGTAGGCCTACAACCGACATGAAAAAGGGTTGGCTCTATAGAACTTCCTATGATGAGATAGTACACACATGATGATGACCAGTGGAGATCTAGATCGAGCTATGATCCAGATCCAGTTATGATGACTCCGAGAGATCCAGATTGAGTGATGATCCAGATCCAACAGTAGTGATCCAGATCGAGTGATGATCCAGATCCAGTCCAGTGATGATGATCCAGATCGAGTGATGATCCAGATCCAGTGATGACGTACTATGATGATCCAGATCGAGTGATGATCCAGATCCAGTGATGACGTACTATGATGATCCAGATCGAGAGATGATCCAGATCCAGATGACTTGAAGACGAAGATGACTTGAAGACGAGGTGATCCAGTTGATGGAAAGAAGAAGACCAGTGCTGAAAATTGTGTCGAAAGAATACCTTCCTAGTTAAGAGGGAGTGTTGATGTATATGTAACTTCGGAATGTATTCTTCTATGTATCTTATGTATTGTAACCCGATGTTTATTCCGAGATGTTTCTATTATGTATTTGAGTCATGTGGTCATGCCCCGATGTTCCGATCGAGAGGATTAATAATGTAAACAAGTCATATCAAGTCATTAGGGAAGTCCCCGCAGTTTCGGGGCACTTGAGTTATTATACACTAATTAAGGTGTAGGCTCGAGTAGTAATTATTAGGTTGAGCCTACGTGTGAAATGGAAACTCAAGTGAACGGATGAATATAAATAGAGAGTGGGAGTCTCTCTATTTATCACTTGTGAATTACATCACTTGCTCTCTCAAGTGTGGCGCACCTTTGGAGAAGGAAATACTTTGGCTTGACAGAAGACAGAAGGCTGTTGTTGTGTTGGGAGGTCATCTTACTATTTTGGGTTTCACATCTTGTGGTGATACTATCTTAGAGGAAGTTGAGGGGTTTTCTCCATTTATGGTTTCCCCTATCAAAACTCTTTGTGTCTCTTGTCTCATGTGATGTGCTTATGTTATTGTTGTGCTTGTTATTCTCTCAGTGAAAAGATCCTAACATAATGCTAGCTTAAATGTTGAAAAACTAACATCCTCCACATTTCCAACACTGAAGTGGCCCTCTATTCTGTTGTGGATCCTTTGGCTTTTCTCCGATCACTCCAACTGGCTTACTCGTAGCTTGAGATGGCTGCTTCTGCTGATTCTTGAAGCTAGAAGGTTTGAAACTTTTCTTTCTTTGGTCAAACTTCTCGTTCTTCTTGTCCTTCCATGCCTTATGGAAATTTGGCTTACCTTTTCTTTGCTCATAGCAATACTTAGCCTTCCTTATTGCTTCTTCAAGAGTTCGCTTCTTTAAGAGTTATAGGTTCATAAAACTCAATTCTATCTTTGTAAGACTGAGGTAATCCACTCAGAAAATGCTGGACCTTTACTTTTTCATCTCTGATGTACCAGACATACCTCAACAGCTCCAAAAACTTATTTGCATATTCTTCCATGGTCTGCTGTCCCAATCTCAGCTCATTAATATTGTCATCATAATACCTGTCAGAAAGGTATTTCTGCTTAAAATACTTCTTGAATTGCTTCCACTTTAGTCTCCTTTCGCTGATCCTCTTCACTTGCTGGAAGTGTTCCCACCAAATGGATGCTCTTCCATTTAAATTGAATATGGAAACTCTTGCCTTCATGTTTCCTGAATAATCATGCACTTGAAAGTACTTCTTAATACCAAGAAGCCAAGCTTCAACCTCTTGTCTAGTCTTTACCTCACCATCAAACGTAGGAGGTTTAGCTTTCTTGAATTCATCTCGAGTGCGATCCCTATGGTGTCTCTTTCTTTTTCTTTTATGAGAAGAAAAGATTGAATCCTCGTTGGATTCTTCGGAATCAGATGATCCACTAGAAGTCCTTCTCCTTCTCCTAGTGCTGCTCTTACTGCCTTCTGGTCTTGCTATACCTCGTCCAGAGTATATATTTCTTTGCAAGTTTGTCAAACTCTGCAACATTGCAGCATTCAACTGATGCTGCTCTTCCTGGGCTTTGATCAAGCTTCTCATAGTGGCTGCAACATCTGACGGTGTCTCTTGGAATCTTCTTCCATTAGACTCAATGTGATTGTTTCGATTACGGACATTTTCTCCCACGGCATATTTTGCTCGCTCATAAAAATCCCTAGCATTATATTCGTCATGGGTTCTCATACTGAACCACCCCTTACTTACCAAACTGTACTACCCGGAATACTGCCCTTGAAGGCGACTATGATTCCTCAAACGTGTTAATAACACAATTGTTAGATGCATAACATATAAATCAGAATCACTTACCTTCTCTTGGAATAACCATAAAACAACAATTTTCCCAAACACACAAAATTTTCTTCATCAAAGAGCGTCTATCTGAGGGGGACGACGGGGGTCAAGGGGGCTTGCCCCCTTGTGGTTTTTTTTGGGTTGTAAATCATTGTTTTTCGCGCAATCTGGCGCATAAGTTCGTTGCCTCTTTTCTCATTTTCAGCCCTGAAAATTCACTGTAAAAACTGCTGAAAATTCCACCGAAAAACAGTCAAAATTCGCTGGTCAAACCCCATGGAAAACCCAAATTTTCCTTGCGCAAAATCAGGTCTCATTTCCACTAACCATCCACAGAATCGGCTCTCGGAACCCTTATCCCATCCACTAAATCGGCTCTCGTTTCACTAGATCTTCCGCCGAATTGGCTCTCAGAAGCTTTAATCGTTCCGCGGATTATAAACTCATCGACTGTCGGAAGCTTTGGTGCTTCAGAAGTCTTAGCGCTTTGGCTTCCGCAACGGTGGAAGCTCAATCACTTTCTCTGCTGATCGATGAACTGATTGACCGGCGTCGGTAGTCTTTCTAATCGAAAGCTTTATCGCTTTGGCTTCCGCAATGGCGGACGCTCAATCACTTTCTCTTCTGCAGAATCGGCTCTCAAACCACTTTCTCTTCCGCAACGATGGCTCCTCGAATGCTTTCCCCTTCCGATCAGCGTCGACAGCCTTTCTAGTCGGAAGCCGTAATGCTTCCACTTCTGCAACGGTGGCTCTCGGAACCATTCTTTCTTCTGATCGGCACTGGAAGTCTTTTTTACATTAGAAGCCAAATGACTTTGGCTTCCGCAACGGCGACACTCCAAACAATAACTTCTTCCGATCGGTGAACCGACTTGTCCGGCATCGGCAGTCTTTCTCATCGGAAGACTTAGCACTTTCGCTTCCGCAACGGCAGCTCATGAAACGCTTTCTCTTCCGACTGGCGGCTGTTTACTTAGAAAATTTCCACTTCGGGCGTCGGTGGTCTTTGCACATCGGAAGCCAAATGACTTTGGCTTCCGCAACGGCGGCACACCAAAGGCCAACTCCTTCCGACGGCCGCTCTTTACTTGGAGAAATTTTTAACTTTTTGGTGTCGACGGACTTCTGACATCGAAAGCCAAATGACTTTGGCTTCCGCAACGGCGGCTCGCCAAACCTTAACTTCTCCCGATCGGCACTTACTTGGAACAATTTTAACGTCGGGTGTCGACGGACTTTTGGATTGGAAGACTAGTGACTTTGGCTTCCGCAACGACGGCTCGCCAAACCTTAAATTCTCCCGATCGGCACTTACTTGGAACAATTTTAACGTCGGGCGTCGGCAGACTTTTGGATCAGAAGACTAGTGAATTTGGCTTCTGCAACAACGGAATTCAATTCCTCTAGTGGTCCAACCGCTCAACACTTAGACTGTTTCCTTTTGAATCTTTTTTTTTACCAGTCGTCCACTGATTCGGCTGGGCAAAAGAAATGCTGCCTCTGTCACTGCAATCCTTCAAGGCTCATGCAGGCCCATGTTGCAACATGAGCTCTGATACCATACTGTCACGTCCCCATGCCTCCGACCAGCGTAGAGGACGTGACCCAAGCGTTGACCACCCGGGCTGGGTGGCCCATGAACATATACAGGCATAAAATAACATGCTGATATGCTGAAATAAAATGCATTGAAGTAGAAAATGCATATATGTCGTTGTTTATCATACACAGCGGAAGAAACATTCATTCATACAAGCATGTTCATCTCATAACAATTAACTGAAAGTAAGGTTGCAAAAGTAAAATAGGAAAGATCACTTATCTTATGAAAACTCCTTCTGCAACCAGCTACGTTGCTGCAACGTTCCACCCAACCATAGGCCGGCGTGCTCCTTAATCTCTCAGCAGCGCTGCCACCCCCGAGCTGGGCATGATTCTCCAAGGAACAAGGGAACTAGCAGGATTACACATAGCCAAGGATACACAAAACACACAGCCAAGCCAACAGAGTTGGGTTTATCAGGACATTAGGGAGCTGGAGAAGGAAAATTGCTAAGCTGGCGAGCCCATTACAGAGCCAAGAACACCTACACCAGAACTAGCTTGACCTCTAAGACACCCAAACACACCCAACACAAGGAATCAGTCCCTTCTCTGCTACACAGTCCCTCAAGCCCTGCATTCCCTTCCAGTGCTATTCAGGGGTGATGGAGAAGAAGGCCAACCCTCTAGCTCTGTCTGTGTGGTTTCCAGCCACCAGGTTTATCAAGCAAATCTAAGCCCCCATCCCTGCTCCTTACACGGTCCGAAGACCAACCATTGCACACAAGCAATTAAGTCAGTTGTCATAGCTTAAACAGGGAAAACGAATTCTGAGTCATTCTTAGCCCTATCGTGGCCAAAATGACTCCCAGGTGAATTTACAATAGTCCCCAACATGTAAGGAAGACCACAAAAACCACATCCAACAATGTGGGAAAACACAGCCCATCTTGGGCACGAGATCACCAAGAAAACATATACAGACGACGCTGGGGAAGAAATTATAGTCTCCCAGCCTGTGGATGGGCGTGAGCAACAATGCCAAATCCATAATCAGCCAGTGGGGAGTGGAGACGACCACATCATCTGCAAATCCGTGGGGGAATAAACTCCGTGGGTAAAACCCCGAAGGTTCTGTGCATGAAGATGAAAAACGGGAAATAATCCCTCTGCGTGCGAATGAACAACAATGGAGGGGACGCGAATTGCAAGTGCGTGAGCGTTTTTGCACAGTCGTGGGGAGAGTGGAAAAAATCCCTGCGTGAATGATGGCAGTCATTTTTCTCAGCCATAGTGAATTCAACCATGGTGGAGTGTGCATGTGGGTGAGGACTGACAGTCCTGCCACCCCACTCCCCAAAACAATTAACTGCCTCAACCACTAGCAGTCTTTCTTAATGAAAGTGGTTGGAATAAAACAGAGGAAGAAGACACATGGGTTTTCACCCTATTGGCCAAGGTTTGACAAATTCCCCCACATCCTTATCCTTGGGAAAAATCATGCCCCTTTCAATTTAGTTTCCACGATCGTAGCTGGTCAGGTTCATTTAATTAATTATAGATGCATATTTACATGATGACCAACATAATATATGCCGCATGCCTCGATATACCATCGGTGACAAATTTAAATCCAAAACATAACATGACCGATCAATGGTGGGGTCTTGGCCTTTAGCTCCACACCATGATCATTTACAATATATACATCATATACATCTAATGCAACGGGGTCAAAACCGAGGCATTACACTGAGCCAAAAACCAGAACCCTAGGAACTGCATCAAACTAAAAGTAAACCTCATACACCACTGCAGGAGAACCTCAGCGAAATGGAGGCTTACCAGATGAGACCTTCAGTGGAGCCCATCTAATTTGGTGTCTTCCAACTTAAGATCCTTCGAAATGGAACCTGCAAAAGAGAAGAACCAAAACTAGTTAAACCCCAGTCATTAACGAGAACATTGAAATTTTAATAGTGGAAGATTGGATAAAAAAATAAAGAGTTCTTACCTTGTTTATTTCTCCTTGCCTTGCTGAGAAGAAGACGATAGAACGAAACCCTAGCCACCATCTTGGAAAAACTACGAGAATCAAGAAAGCACTGACAAAAAGGAAAACGCGGCTCATAGAATTCAATTCTGAGTCCCAAATCCACGATGGAGCATAGTCAAATGCCACACAGAAGTTGAGCATTGAAAAACAGTAATCTTTTCACTTTGTAAGCCACTCTACAGAATGGGCTGCGAAGACATCTAACCTTTACACCCATTTCAAAAATGCCAATAAACAGCTCAAGCCACACCACGACAAACCAAGAGTCGTGCTCACCTCTTTAGTTCACAATTACACCAGCGTATAAAGAATAATGCTCACAGAGGCAAGCTAATGACGGTATAAAGGGTTTTTGTTGCACAACGCAAACAATAAAAATGTAAATCCTTTGGGACAGAAGAACGAACATGGGCATAAGGAGCCTGTAACAAAGGGTTTAAGTTTTTACAGCGAAACCTTGCGGCCATGAGCCTGCCGCTCATACACTCACAGTAGAGACAAAAGAATAGGAAAAAATGTGATTTTTTAGGGTTTAGAACCCTTTTATTTTTCCCACGGTCAACCCAAAAACCTAACCATCGTGTAGCTACCACATGGCATGGTAAATATTTACAAATTATGGGTTATTTGATATAGTTCGAAAAACCTTTGAAGTAGCCTGCAAATAATAAACTCGATCAATAAAACTATATTATAACTTGGCAATAAATTATCTTACCCTTCATCGTGGTCAATGCATATGGTTGTATCCCTAACAATTAAAGAAGGTAGATATTAATTATGCTAGGGTTTTAGTATGGTTTATAACCATTGCAATGTTTAAGAAAAACATAAGCAAGAAACTATCCAAGGATAAATTGTATAATGAAAATACCTTGTAGCAAGTTGAGAAAATATAACAAATAAAATCAATTATATATATTCTTGCAACTATAGAAAGATGCATAGCTAGCATGTTGGCTTAGATATTTATTTGATATTATGAATAAAGGTGCTAAGGTGTTGTTTTCTCTTAGTAATACCTGAGGAGATGAGAAATGATACAAAGGAATAAACGGATAGATTTCTTATAGAAAATAATTCATCTTTCTTTACATCAAAACTAATAACACTATATTTTAAGAAATACAAGTGGTATTAATACATCTCTAATTGATAAGTACTAGAGCAGCTTAAAAATATCTTATGCACTAGGTACTAGTTATATGGGCATCTTTTGGACAATGTGCTTAATGTCTATGCCTAGATCTTTGGTTTTCTAGGATAACTTGATATTGGTAGAAACAAAAAACCTGGGAGGTTATTTTAACGTCAAGTATTTAAACAAGGGTAACTACTAGACAAGATGCCTGTCACTAAAGTAGTATACAGATTTTAAACTGAAAATAGAATGATAAAAATTAATCAAGTAGGATCTAATTAAAGTGAATTGGAAGAGTAACTGAGCTAAGTTCCGTTTATTAAAATTATTGTTATTACTATCAACTATGAAGATCATAAACAATAGGTTTACTGATACCTCTTTTACTGCTCAAGTTGTAAAACAAATAAATTAGCTAGCATTTTATTTTATGCTAGTTGAGATGAAAATCTCGATCTAGAAAACTGGTCAAAACATCTTACCTGTAAAGGACCTATAAAAGAAGCATCACTTCACTGCATTAGTTATAAGCTAAGTAAGCCTTGATCTCAACTGAAGATCTTTCCTACTTGTCATAAGACAGTAAAACATACTTAGTATCAATATTTAAACATAGATTTCATTTCCTATCAATCCCAAATCACAACTTACTAAATCAAAACTTTAACATGGAATTATGAAAACAAACTAATAAATATACAAAACTAGAGAGTTACAAAATAATCAGTTCTAGTTTAATACTGTTTAAGTAACATTTAGCAGTTAATTGTTCCTAAGCAGTGACGATTATAAACATTTTATGTTACATGAAAAATTTTAAATTTTTATGAATTTTTGGAGTGTTACATGTCCATAGCTCTGTGGTTGAGCTCACTAGCTTAGCAATTCTGCCTTTCCACTGCCTTAGCAGCATGATAATCCAAACTGTAGATTGGCTTGGCTGAGTTTTGATATTTTTTGGCTATGTGTGAGCCTGTTGTTCCCTAGTTCCTGGTGGAAATCATGCCCAGCTCAGGGGTGGCAGTGGTGCTGAGAGATTGATGAGCACACTGGCCGATGGTTGTTTGGAACATTGCAACGACATAGCTAGTTGTAAGACAACTTATTTTCAAGATAAGTATTCTCTATGTATTTAATTTTTGCAACTGTATTTGTTTAAGAACTATTATGAACATATGAATGTGTTGAATGAGGTTTTCTTCCGCTATATATTCATGTATTATGCATCTGTACATGTATGTTTTATTTCAATGCATTATGTTTATGTTCATGGAGCTAGATCCTCGGTTAGATAGACAGAGTAGTCGAGTCGCGTCCTCTCTCTCAATGAGTAGAGGGGACGGTGCCTGACACTCAAACTACATAAACCAAAAGAATAAAAAGGACAAACATAGCCCTAGTATTTTGACACAACCCTCCCTTGTCTTTTTATTAAAGAGCTAACTCGTATGATTTTTTTATTTTTTTACTCTAAGCACAAGCATATGGGAGGTTGAGCCATTCCAAATCTTAGTTTCACTCCAACGTTTAAACCCTGAATGACAAGCATGGAAAACATCAATTCGGACATCAATTCAGAGAGGAATATTGGACGAAGAAAGGAAGGCAATGATGGGCATCCACATTTCTAGCATTATGACGCACATACACACACTTGACAAAGATACATGAGCAGGAAGATAAGCCGAGCACCTCGAAGAGGCAATGTTAAAAAAATCAACATGGGAGGTAGAGAACTTAGACGATGTGAATGTTATACACGAAGGGTAGACACAATGAAATCCTAGCACGACAGGCCAACGAGGAGGAGAGGAGGATGACATCTAGGTAGTGGGAAACCAAGTCATTAGACGAATAAAAAATGTTGCAACAATAGAGACATGACAATCTATCAACATACCTCTTCATCAACATACGCCACAAGGATTTACCGCTGCAAGACTATTTATTGCACATCCTACTCTCATCCCATTACATCTCCTAGTGAGTGCATTGATCAATGATCGACTTCATTGATCAATGATGGATCTTCAAAGGAGACTCTCCGCAGAAAGGAGCAGGTCCATACGTAGCCTAAAAAAGCATCAAAGTAAGCAACAGAGCCTTTTATGTAAAAAACAAGGGTAGGTGCAGATCCTTCAGGTCGAGACCCACTCAATGGGAAGGTCAGTTTACACTCTAAGCATGTGGCATTGCAATACGACATGCATATATGGCATGTGGCGTTAGTGTTGCTTTGGTCCGTGCACTAATGCAATGTTTGGAGGGTGCTAGAAACGCGTCGTAATGAATACTTCAGCCTCTTTATTTTATGATCGGAGAAGAGTTAAAAATTGTGATCCCTTGTCTTCTTTCCTTGACTGCAAAACGTGGTTGCAAAACATGAAGAGGCAAATAGCTATTCCACTAGATGTTACACTTCAATTATCATGTAGCAGGGATGTTATTTATTGCATTCATATAATTGATTGAAGATTGTAATTTAATAGTCTCACTTACAATATTATTCATAACTTCTTCCACTTTAAATGTGCCAATGAAACCAATAGACGTCACTATTACAAATTGGAGGTGTTTAAGACATTTTTTAAAAACAAAATTGTTTATTGTCTTAATTAATTAATTTTGATTTTCTTTTAAAATTTGTATTATATTTAGACAATTTTCAAGACAAAAGTAGCTTTAAAATTGCTTTTTAGTTTTTAGTTTTTGAAGTTTCTATTTTCTTAAAAAAAACTAATTTTATGACAAAAGTAAAGAGATTTGTGTTTTTCATGAAGCTTTTGTTCAAAACATCACCCAACCATAGGGTTTATGACTTATATGAGGATGGATTGATGGATCTACCATACAGGCACTACAACAAAATACCTTTTTGGGGGTGGTTTTGCTAAACCTCCCCAAAAGTTTTTTTAGGTCTTCGGGAGCGGTTCTTAAACCCCCCCACCTCAAAAGTCCTAAAAAGTGGATTTTTGGGGGAGGTTTTTACCCCCGCCCCCTCCCCCCCACCCGCCTCCCTAAAGTCCAATTCTCAGGACTTTTGGGTGTGGTTTTTAAACCACCCCACCCCCCAAAATTCCAATTCTCAGGACTTTTGGGGGCAGTTTTTAAAACCCCCCCAAAAGTCCAATTCTCAATACTTTTGGGGGTGGTTTTTAATAACCCACCCACCCCCCAAAGTCTAATTCAAGACTTTTTTTGTGGGGGGAGAGGGGGGGGGTTAGAAACACCCCCCCTAAAGGTTGCTTGTGGCAGTTTTGCTAAACCTTCCTTCCCCCAAAAATTTTTTTAAGGTATTTGGGGGTGTTCCTTAAAATCCCCTCAAAAGTCTTGAGAATTTGACTTTTGGGGCGGTTCTTTAAACTCCCCCTCAAAAGTCTCGAGAATTTGACTTTTGGGGGAGATCTCCCACTCCATCACAAAGTGTTCGCAAGAATGCAGTGGCCTCTCCACCCCTTCACAAGGTGTCCAAGACATATCCCCACTCTATCATAGAGTGTCTGAGAGAATGTTGTGGCCTATCCACCCCTTCACAGGGTGTTCTAGAGATATCCTCACTTTGTCACAGAGTGTTTGGGAGAATGCAATGACCTCTCCACCCCTTCACAGGGTGTCTGAGAGATCTCCCCACAACATCATAGTGTATGAAACAATGCAATGGTCTCTCCACCCCTTCACAGGCTGTCCAAGAGATATCCCCACTCGGTCACAAAGTGTCTTAGAGAATGTCACTATAAAATCATCCTTCCCTCTCAACGAGGGAGTTAACATGGGACTAATATCCCCACTCCATCATAGAGTTACCAGGAGAAGGTACGGTCCCACTTTTAGTCATCTCAGGACTATTCTCTCCAATCTATTATAGAGTGTTTGGGAGAATTCACTGCCCCATTTTGACTCATCTACCCTTAGCCAAGTCATGTGACTAATACCGAGAGAATGTTTGCTTGGTGTTGCATACATCCATCTTCACAAATGGCACATATGGCACATGTGGTACAAATATTCATTTGCATGGGTAATGTGGTGTATTGAGATCCATCATTGATGCACACAACCTCATAATGATTTCCATGCAACACATGTACACCAAATATTCCCTATATAGAGAATCTACTATTTTGTTACATGAAGGAAATGTTTTGGGCAACATTGCTTGCATTGGCTCTGGACCTTGAGATTTTTTAGGAGTCGAGACATCAACATAGTATGAAATATTTTGATGTCAAGACTCAAAATTGAATGCCGCAGAAAATATTGAAATCCAAGTTTTGATTGGCTAACCTAAACAAGCTAATATTTGATCAAATCAAGGACATTATCTCAAATCTATGTTGACAAAGTCAGGCCCAAAGATTTTAAATCTAGATTTAAATATTAGAAATGAATAATAGCCAAGGAATTAAAGAAATATAAGCACGGGGATTGCTTTTCATAAACCTCTTTAGACGATAAATTAAGTGATTTATGGAGGAATATACTCCTATTTTACGATGTGGTTACTCACTACCTGGTTGCTTGAATCCACGACTAGCATGTTTGTATTCTTGGTATTCTTCTTGTGGTTCTATGGATTCACGTTAGGTTGTAGCTTCCAACACTTATATTTGGTGGGACCATCTATATTACAATGGTTGAAATGGTTATTTGGATCCTTCCATTGATTTGTAGTGGTTGTTGTGTTCTTATACTCTCCTTTCCACTTTTCTTTTCTCCTTGGAAGTATCTTGGTTGCCTTTCATTTTGGAACCACTTAGTTGTCCTTTAGTCATACCCATATTCTCCATATATTGTGCTTGCACACATGCCTCATTAATTGTCATGGGTTTAAAGAGCGTCACTTGCCTCCATAAATTTCTATTTAGACACCCCAAATATTTGATTAGTACCTCTCATTTCTTGGTATATATATCCAACATAATGGCCATTCTTTTGAACTAGGTTGTGTATTGTTGCACACTCTCCCCTTGCTTCTATTGGAACTCATGCCAATAGTTCTGATTAGTTGTCTTTGTACCAAATAGGATAGAACTAGGAATTAATGAGGGTTTTAAACAACTCCCACTTAGTTACTGGGAAATCCCTCCAACCTAAGCATCTCGATGTGACTTTCCTACCAAGTTTGAGAATGGCCCTCTACCTTTAGTCAGGCACATGAAATATTTTTCTAAAATTCTAGGTTATGAAAATTGAAAATGGAAGTGAGCCTCGGGATATAGCAAGCTCATTGTTTCTCTGATGATCTAGCCTTGGAGCTTTGTTTTCGAATGTAATTACGACAACTTTTTTTAATATAAATTTGTCTTATATTCCTGGAAAAAAAAACATTTCTTAATAGATGTGTGATAATCCTTGCTTTAGTAACACAACTTCAATGTAGATTGGATTGAGAAGAATATATTGCACTTGTACCAATCCCTTCATATCAAATTAATAATAAGCATAGAATCACTCATCAAATGAATCTTGTGAACTCTTTTTCTAACAACCTAATCTAATATCAATTTTAGAGCTAGAAATTTTGCTTTGTTGTTGGTACCCTCCCAATCTGTGCCATTAAATTTATAAAGTGTGAGTTTAAGAAGTTTAGAATACCACACGTGCCTCCCATACCATAAAATAGTTCACCATTCTTTTCCAGCCACAGCCCCTAGGTACATAGTAAAGGTAAATATCTATACTTTTTCAATTTTATGTTCTCACACACCAATTTTAAGCAGACATTGATAAATACCCCAACTCATAAGCCTTCGATACAAATACCTCTTTCTAATTATACCCATACAACAATAACAAAAATCACTCAATATACAAACGGCATGTGATTTCTTTGCTTACCTTACATATTGGATACCTTCTAGATTTTTCTCTACATATAATCCCAAATAAGAACTATATTACTAAACATTAGACACATAAAAATCCTGGTCTTCATCAGGCACTTGAATTTCCAAATTATTGAGTACCACCAACACAAATCCTACTCAACCTTTGCTTCCCTTAATATTTTGCAACACAAGTCCTAGACTAGGTTGTATCACAAATATGTCTGATAGTAGCATAAACAAATACATATGAATTCTAAAAAGGATAGGGACATCATACTCTGCTACTTGTACTTGTATGGAGCGCTCCAAATTTTCTTGGTTAGAGAAATACTAGACAAAAAGAGGGACCAAATATGGGGAAAAGTGGGGTTGAACATGATAATCATGACATAAAAATCTAGAAAAACCACGCTTACGAAAACCTGTTAATGTTTCTTTTGTCAATCCTTTCTTAGTTGGCCTTAGTTAATAAAAGCTATGGCAATATTGTGAACTTTAGGAAATTGATGTTTTTGATGTAATTATTGGGAGAAAGATCAATAATTGTATGTGTGAGGCTCTTGAATTGATAGGTTCATGCCATATTTTCCACAAAACATGTTTACTATTTGCTTTGTTACCTCCTCCAGTGACATTTGCAGCTGGGACTGGCCTCCACTCAGCAGATCACTTCCTTCTTTCTAGTGCTCCCCTCCTCTAGGGGCTTCTAGAGATAGACAAAGGACGACACTGATTCTCACCATAGACTACCTCTACGTCCTCCCAACCCCATCGATGTTGCTAGTCTTGACCCCATCCCAACAATCAGTTGTATGCATCCACATCACAACAATAGGCTCCCCACTCCCAACGTCGACACACTACCCATTATAACCCCCCTTCTAGTTCTTATAGTTCTTTCAAACATATTACTATTTCAAGTTTTCCTCATTTGGATTCAGATATTAGGAGAGACACTTCCAGTGTGTACTATGCCATACTCGCTATTTTTGGGTCATATATCCTAGATCCACTCTCCTTGTATATTTATTTCCCTATTTAGACAATGCATCACGAACTAGGAGTTGACATACATCCCATAAGGCATAAATGAAAATATTGTTGATGATGACTTCGATGTACAACATGGGCCAACATAGATGCATTAACCCTCTATGTTAGGAGCTAACAAGGGAAAAATTACATGATGGGATAGTTGCAGGCCCCATCGATGAATAGAGGGAGAGAGGGTCCATCTTCTAAATAAGAAACCTTACATAGTTCTTCACCTTCCTTATATCCAATAACCTATAGGGAGGTTGACTGCTAGTTTTATGCCCTCTTGGATGATATGTCTGCTTCTTGATTATGTTCTCTCTTGAGATGACAAAAATAGATAGATTGTAATTCATATTTTGACTCCATCATTCTCTAAATACCCCTAAGAGGTTCTAATTTCAAGAATCGATAGATCTTTCTAGATTAAACACAACCTATTTTAGTCTCCAAGAATTTGAAGGTATCTAACACGTTGCTCCAATACAAAAAACATCAAGATTGTTGCAAAACTAAACTTTACTATGTTGTTCATAATAACATCAAAAATACATTAAAAATAATTTATATGAATTTAATAAAAGTATATTTTTTTTCTACTCACTAACACCTAGATTATATCACTAACACCTAAATTACATCAGATAACACTACCAAAAAAAACAAAAGGTTTGTCCTTTCCCACCACTAAATTTGAAATTACATTTACATTCTCATTTCTTTACTTGACCATAGTACCTTAAATATATATTATTATATATTTATATAAACTAAACCAACAAAAAGACACACACACACACACACACACACATATAGACACATAAAAGAAACCATCAAGATAAAAAAAAAAAAAATATGCATTTTAGAAGCCATAACTTTCTAAGATAAGGTTTTTAGTGCCACAACAAATCAACAAAATTAAAAAAAAAAAGGTTTTAGCGCCACAAATTTTTAAAAAGTTTGAAAACAAGTTATGGCACATAAATGGGGGTTTTTATCCGGCCTTCCAACCACTGCGTGTGGAACAAAGAGCGAAGAGTTCCGAGAGAGGAAAGAACAGGCTATGTAGGAGCTTCTGCTGCAGAGCATCCAAATCGTCTTATGGCAAGAGGTACATTATAGCATGCTTGGAAAGAAATGGCTGAAACCCCTTTCAGATACAACCTTTAGTAATGCAAATGATATTTTGGAAGCTGAACCTACAAAATGGATAGCTGACATTACATGTTCAAATTTGAAGCCAAGATCCATGGTTCTCTACATGTTCCATTAGTATTGTATAATACTAAATTTGGGTCGTCTCTTCATGATGCTCTGCATTTTCCTTGTTCAAAAATATTGTGCCTTATCTTCTCCGATGATTAGGGATGGATTGATGTCGCATCTCTCTATAGTGCTGGGTTCTTGGTTCAGTGAGGGCCGATAGTGGTGTACCTCTTGTTGACATTCTTAGCCTGTAGATTTATTGCTCTTGCTAGCGGTTTCTTCATGCTTCCCATGTGATTTGTTCATCGGAAATGGTGATCTCGTCCTGTTTATGTGGTATGGTTTCTATTTTTTTCACTATGTTCTGATTTCACATTTCTGGTTGTTTTCATTAGTTTTGACAATCAATAAAAATCATTCATTGCATTTTTTTTATTATATAGCATAGCCTTCCATGGAAAACATCCTCTTGAAGCTTGACTATTGTATATCAAATACATTTGAATTTATATTAAAACAACCTCTACCTAGTCTTGATTCGAAATCTAACTGAACTCTTAAAATAGAAACAGTTACAACTGATTTGCTTCATTTCAGGAAGCGGATTGCTGGAAAATAGGCTTCAAAGCCCCACCTACATATCGCAAATGGTGACATATGTGTGAAATATGAGAGAGAATTTTGTAATTGACCATGTGCCTGACAAAACCCATGTCTTCATTTTCTCAGATGCGACTTCAGATCCTTGGAATCCGATTTTGAAGTTGATGACTCAGATAGTAAACTGAAATTATGGAAAATTTCCCTGTGAAGATGACTTAAATTATCCCAAATTCTAATACCTATGTAACAAATGAGAGAGGTTTTTGAATACTGGCTCGTTCTGAAGAAAATAGTCTCTCAGTTTCTGAAAATTCATCTTGATTTGGTGAAAACAACTCTTTGAACTTCATGACTAAAGCAGTCATTTTCATTAAAAATATGCTCTGTTGCTACAATTGATATCTAATACTTTGTTTGTTGTTCTTGATGTTGAATCTAGAACACTTGCTAATGATGGTATTATTATTGTATAATATCCTTGAATGTTCTTTCAAGTTTATTTGTAAACTGGATTTCACACTCTGTCTTAAGCTTAGAAATCCTTGAAATATTTTGCCCGGTACTTTTAATGTATGTACTAAGTGTTATTCTTAGAAATTCAAATGCACTTATTCATATTGTATTTGAAGGCTTCCCAGATTCCTTCCTCAATCTAGAATCCATTTACTATTAGGGTATATGCCAAAACATGCTCATAGGGAGTATCCTCGTTCTTTAAAAATCCTATAAACTTCACACCCTCATTATATCCAAAAACAATATAAGTGATGACATCCCTGCCTGATTGGGAAGCTTTTCAGGCCTCTGCTCGCTTCAGTTATTTATGAATGTCCAATATCTGGGATACTTGGATCTATCAAACAACGATCTCACAAAAAAAAATCCTCAATCGTCGACTATATATATTATATTTTTCTTAATCTCTCTAGTAATATCCCATGACTATCCATACTACTATCAGAGCTTAATAACATTGTTCTAGAAACCCTTTATTTGTCCCATAATAATCTAACCTTTGAGGTCATCCTTGACTGGGTTACAAACTCCAGTTTTTTAGTGGATCTGCGGTTGGCTAGTTGTGGTATTTCAATGAGATTCAATGACCACGACACTACTTCTCCCTCTCTTTATACATCTCTCTATCTATCCAACAAGGCCATCACAGGGTATATAGATAATCTATTCTAGAACATGGGTGCATTAAAAGATGTGAATCTAGCTAGTAATCAATTGTGTGAGAGCATTCCATCATCCATTGTAATTTTATCTTGTAGCATATTCTTCTCAATTTTTGTTTAAAGTTTTGGATGCACTATAAATCCTGGCATCAACAAAGTCAGAGAATGAGCTAAAAGAGTTGATCTAGTTTGATTTTAGAAAAATAAAATACAGGAAGGGAAGAGACATGACTCCCTTTTCCTTTGCCATGGCTCATGTCTTTGGAATCCTTGACCTATTTCCAGATTTGATTTGTATCGAACTCGGTTAATTTGTGAGGTCCTATAGACATATAAATCAACCTTATCTTTATGATAGAGGATACAAATATGGGAATGTTATTTCTAGTGGGATGGTTGTGTCATTGGAATCTCTAGAGGATGTATGTCAGTGTACAAATAATAAGATCACGGTTAAATCTATAGAGAGGATCAACAAGAAGATGATTTGTTGCTAATAACCACAAATAAATATCCCAAATGTATGGTTTTCTAGTTACACCTGGAAGATCTATTTTTTGTGTTTCTAGTTGACATGAGCATCCAGTACAAAGAAATATTCGAAAAAGGGATGATGAAGTAAAATATGAGATAGTTAAGCCACATAATTGAATCTATACATGATCTCTTATATATTTACATCCTTTAAATATCTACTGAACTGCAGCATACAGCCTCTAATGCCTCTAAAGACCTGTGCTAATCCTTCTAATAAATCATTGGTCTCACCTGCTATGTTTTTAATCATTGCTGGGCATTTCCTCTTAGCTTGAGGCAATACATTGTCTTTTGACAATGTTAATAGAGCCTGATAAATTGTTTTATCCCTAAAGTACTAGACGTGGAAGTATTCTTGGGCCATCCCATGAATCTTTTTTTTGGGTAGATCCTTGCACTGAATAAATATTTTGACAGTAATCTATTCCTCAAATAGAATTTGAAGTTCAATCCCCTTCATACTATTTATAGTTTCAGATATGATATGACCAACTTTAATTTTCACCCTCCGTTGCCAACATCAACATAGTTATCAAAAAGTGACTGAGTAACTTAGGAGGAAGCAGAGTGATTACTTGAATTTGATTCACTGTGAGACTTTGACATATTTGATTTTGTTTGACAGTAATATTCTCATAATACTCTTTTTTAGCAGTCACCTTCTCATTCCCGGGAAAGGCACTAAATTCGTTCTCCTTCCTATTATTTTTGCAGTCCATTATTTTTGTAGTCTTTCAAATGTTGATCATAGTTATATGTGCAGTAGTGGGGTCTGCCAAATACGATGGATCTAGAATCAAGTGAAGAAGGTAAAATAAACTCAGAGCAAAAATCGATTGGAGAGACACTTAGTCGGGATACAGAAGCAACAATTTCCAGGGACACTTAGTGGGGATGCATAAGCAACAATTTCCAGGGACACTTTTGAAGGAATGCTAAAGACATTGTCAAGGACAGAGGAAAGTATTGGTAGAGCATCGTGTCATACTATTGACTGTGCAAAATATAGCCTTGTTGGTGAGGTAAGCTTGGTATTTGTTATTTTCTAGTATGGTAAACAAGAAGCTCATTTTATTTTTTCTTACTGTGGTTTTTTTAATTTTAGAAAATTAATGATGAAAATTTTCAAGGATTAGAGTGAAGAATTAATATCTTGCATGTGGATCATTTCTTCATTCATAGTGACTTATGAGAATCCTATACATTGGGTATTTTTCCTTGCATTAACTTATTTGCCAATGTCTTTTTAGTTAGAACTTGAAACCTCTTACATATGGATGTGGATACTATATTGAAAGACCAAACTGGTGTCTTCAACAAGATTCATGGTCTCTTGTTGGCCATGGGATTTATCTATCCTCCCTGGAATTTATTGTGTTGGATTGATTGTCCGGGCAGTCATATATTTTACAAAGTCATACTTTATTTTTCTTTAAATTTGCAGCCTTGTCTTTTGCACTTGTGAACACCATAATAAAGATGTGAGACCATGGCTAGATATCTAGATCACTAAAGAACATCCCCATGCCTTTGGAATAATTTTTTGGATCAAGGAAAATAGTTGGTGGGCATTTGAAAATAGCCTTTCATAACTGGTTTTAACTCTTAGCCAGAATTCATTTATTTTTAAGAGGCAAACATTTTTTTCTTCAACTTGGAAAATCCATATCTGATCACACATGCGTTCACAAGATTAGGATATGATGCTATGGATAGATGGATAGATCATCAGAGAAGAGACTCATACTTTTTAATATATTTATTGGCATGCACAAAGCCTCTGGAAGACATTTCAAAATGGCTTCTAGACTTTTTTTTTTCAATTTGGAAAATTTATATTTCACACATGTGATCTTTGTTACGGATACTGAACCCAGGGATAGATAGAAACGCTACCAGCTAACAGATCCATACCTTTGGATGAAATTATCTACACAACCACATCCTATGGCGTGCATTTCCAAACCACCTCTTCAATTCTTGTTTTTAACACTTAGACACATTTTCATAGTTTATCTTTGGTGGCCATTATGATTTTTCTCATTTTGACAGATGTATTCCTTGCACATGTGATCACCAAAAAGAAAAATAAAACCATTTATAGGTAGATAGATATCCAAGGAAACAATCCATGTCATCTGATGAATTTTTGGGCACAGGGACAACATGTGATGGGCATTTCTAAATGACCTTTTATTACTGGTTTTAACACTTGGACAACTATGCCATTTTCAAGGTGAAATTTTTATTTCACCAAAACCCCGAACCAATGTCACTAGATGATATATAATATCTCATTGAGCACAACACAACTCATTTCACATTTAGAATATTCTTCCTTTGACCTAGGCGTGCATTTTAGTGAACTTGGTGCAGAAAACTGTATGAACCCTTGTATTGGCAGATCCATAACTTTCTCCACAAACACTCTTAAGAAAAAATGATACCATGGTTAGATATACAGGTAAACAAGCTACAACCTTACAGGATGGGGCATGCATTTTTCTTAAGCTATGAATTATGGTGGTCATTTTCCCAAGGAAATTTTGACTAATTTTCCCAAAAAGACTTGTTTTGGCAGACCCATATATTTTTCTTCAGGCACTTTTTATGAGAAATGAAACAATGGTTGATGTTAGATTTTTATCAATTAGACAATATGATCTTAGGATCTTATCTGAGAGAATGACATGCAAAGAAATCAATCACAAGAGACAATAGACACAAATATTTATCCTTGGGGAAACCATAAAGGAAAAACCCCGCAACTTTCTCAGAAATAGAATGACCACCAATAGAAACAGTAAAACCCAAAGATAGAAAGATGATCTCCAACAGTTGTTCTCTCTCTCACTTAAGCGAGTTTCTCCTGTCTCACCTATGCGCTATAGTTGGGTGAGTGTGTGTGATAAATAGAGAGGCTCACTCTCTATTTATACTAGTTTTCGACTTGACAATAACTTACTAGGGCTGACTTCTATAGGAGAGTCTAATAACCCTAGATCCCCACAACTGTGGGGACTTTACCCCTGACTCACAAATGAGGGTTAATCTCCATGACTTTACATGACTTGATTACATTAATGAATCTCCCGATAGGAACATCGGGGACCAATGAAATACAATATATGAAATATACAAGTGAATACATTTTGAAGTTACAAATATATCAACACTCCCTCTTAACTAGGAAGGTATTATCTTGAAACAATTCATCACAAGAAGTCTCCTTCTCTAGATCATCATCAAAGCTGGATCATCACTGGATCATAATCATCATCAGTGCTTCCGCTATCTCAATTAAATGGTGCTATCTCTCAATTCTTCTCATCACAAGAAGTTCTATAGAGCTAGCCCTTTTTAATGCTGGTTGTAGGCCTAGCCTCCATGTAGGTCTTCCTCTACAGAGCCAATCCTTTTTCATACTAGATGTAGGCCTATATAGATCCAGTCCTTTTTCATACTGGATGTACCTCCAAAAAGCTAGTCCTTTTTCATACTGGATGTGGGTCTCTACAAAGCCAGTCCTTTTTCATATTGGATGTAACTCCACAGAGCCAGTCCTTTTTCATATTAGATGTGGGTCTCTATAGAGCCATCTCTTTTTCATGCTGGATGTACTTCCATAGAGCCATTCCTTTTTCATACTAGATGTGGGTCTCTACATAGTCATTCCTTTTTCATACTGGATGTAGGCCATTATAGAGCCAGCCATTTTTCATGTTGGATGTACTTCCACAGAGCCGGTCCTTTTTCATATTGGATGTGGGTCTCTACAGAGCCAGTCCTTTTTCATACTAGATGTAGGCAACTGCACTTATATCTGATGATGGGAGGCTCCGCCTACCACCATGTCAAAATGGAACAACACTTACATCTTACCATGGGAGGAACCAATCCTACCACCATGTCAGAAGGGTGTGTCACTTACATATGACCATGGGAGGAACCAATCCTACCACCATGTCAGAAGGGCACATCACTTACATCTGACCATGGGAGGAACCAATCCTAATACCATGTCAGAAGGGCACACAGACTCATCACTTCATCTTGGAAGGAAACTCTATCTGGATAACACCAAGCTTCTCCCGGAAGTACTCAAACTTCACTCTGGATAATGGCTTAGTCAACACATTAGCTATCTGTTCGTCCGTCACAATATACTAGAGCTTCAATGTTCCCCTTTGCACCATATCCCTGATATAGTGGTATTTGATCTTGATATGCTTCGAATTTTCACTACTACATTTCGATCCAAAATCCAACGGAAAAATCCGACGGCGCATGGATTTCTCTTTTTAAACTTACCAAAAATCACAAGGATACATTTTTTTTTGTAAATGTGGCCACAAGTGTCTGTGAAGCAATGACTATTCTCATAACCGTCGATTAAGCGACGACGCGTTAGTAAGCGTCGGTTAAGCGACGATGCCTTTAATTGGTCAACTATTTAACATGGAAAGAGCCGTCGCATATCCGATGCTTAGGTTCATTTCCTACACACACTCATATAAATAGATGTAGGCCTAGGTTCATTATCTCACACACTCACTCTCGTAGTTTTGGTAAGTTGGGAGATATGGAAGGCCTGCAATATTTTGACATTCAAAGGAATAAGCTTGAGTATACGGGTGATAGTGCTAAATATTTTGGTTGTCTTCAGAGAATGGTGTCCTGATGGAATTCAAGCAAGAAAATCTAGCAACAGATTAAAGAGTCCACCATCAATGCCCGAGAATGGATGTAAAGGACTCTTTGATGGAGCTTCACAAAGGTATGATAGCATTGGTGGTGCAAGTGCTATTATATGCTTAAATGAATACAAATCCTTCAAATTAAAGATGAACTATGGTGAGATGACAAATTCCAGGTGTGAGTTATTAGCTTTATGGATGTTGTTGTTTTTTTCCAATCATCTGGGGATAAAAGATATACGCGTGGGAGGCGACTCCAAGGTTATCATTGTTTGGGTAAATGAGAAATCTAGACTTCATGTTATGAGCCTTTTACCATGGATGCAGAAGATCAGAGTTTTGATGACCTCTTTTGAGAATTCATCCTTTATATGTATACATGTAGTACAATCAAATGATAGACAAATTATCCAAGGAAGCTGTTAGGATAGATGAAGGGCATATCCATTATTAGAAATATCATGCGAACACTTTGATCGATCAAGGGCAACTACAGATACATCATATATGAATAATTTTTGAGGGGACAAATAGGTAGTTTAAGTATTACAAGATACATATTATTTTGCTGTATTTTGATTTTTACAACATCACACAGTTTTGAATATTAGTATATCATGGGCTACTATTAATATTCATGATTACAGGCTTTCCATGATGCTCGAGATACATTATGCATATTAAATGGTTGAATCATACTCATGGTGGAGGCTCAATTTTTTTGTTCAATTACTCATGTTTTTTTATTAGCAGATAATTATGATACATTTCTATTTTGAATGTTTTTTAGGTGTCATGACCATTTTTGGATTGCTAAATGACGTCACTTCATTATGGATTATGGATTATATGATAGATGGTCTATATATATGATCATATATATATATATTAATTGTTAACTTTGTATTTTATTTATATATATATTGACTGATAACTTTAAATTTTAGATATGACTATAAACTTATATTACTCAAATTATATGTTGTAACTATTTTATTAAGTTAATAATAACATATACTTTTAATAAAATATATATTTTTTGAATTATTAAAAAAAACAAAAAAAAATTGATGTGAAACATATAGTGAGTGCCATAACGACTAAAAATCCTTTTAAATGAAACCTTAGACCCTATTACATTGGTACTATCATTTCTGCCAGATACCTTATGAAAAATCCATATACACGTCCTTACAAAGAATGGAACAAAATACCCCACGATAGTCTTAAAAAGGCGCGTGTAAGACACAGGAGGTGTAACTCGTAAGTAATAAAACACGATTGACATCGGATGGGAGCAATGGAATGACGAAGAAGGCCTAGATGGATGGATGAACAGAACTGAATCGAATATCGAGCAAAAGTGAAATACCCAGATTTACCAAATGGTGGATTCACATTCTCCCCCTTCATATTCGACACAGGCCAGAAGATGGGGAACATGGTGCACATCCACTTTCTCATTGTTTTCTGATCTTCAAAAGGCAGCAGCTTAGGCAGCCGACAAAATTACTCGCAATGTATTTTCCATCTCCTTTTTTTCTCCCCCGGTTTTTACTTGAATTCGCTCAATTGCTTGCGTTTTTATTTGTAATTATTCTCAGATCGTACCCTAAGGGTATCTCATTACCCCGTTATCATTCAAACTTAGAAACCCAGATCTTTGAACTAGCACACACCAAAGTTTCGAGGGCGATCGAGCTCCTCTTATATGGGTTATTTTCCGGCCTATTGGATGGGCTATTTTCCATTGTTCGGTCCATTGTAAGGGTTATTTGTATGGGCCTTGGTTCACTGGTGAGGTCAAAGGAGTATTAGGAAGTCCACCAAAGTTCCATACTTTCCATGAGCTACCCTTTCCAAGTGCAATCTTATGAAGGGACGAGGTCAGGTACAAGTTCCATGTGATTGTGGCCAAATCACCTGTCATCTTCCTTGGTCTGTGATGCAGTCCCCACCTTTTTGGGGTGTGTTTGTGTTTCCTAAAGCAACTTCCAAAAAATAATGAAAATATATTCATAACACAGTATATCTTCTTTGCTTGCATTTCTAAAATCATAATTTTAATCAACTTGTTAATCAATAAACTGATCCAAAACATTATCCGAAGATTTATTTCCTGAATCTATCGGGGTGGAATTCCTGATTACTGAGGTCGAATATTTCCCACTTTCCCTCTTTTCAACGCCTGACATTGAGGGTCACAGAATAGAACTACGAAACGAGCTTAGAGTAGCCAGATGTTTGATTCCGATAAAGTAAATCTATTTCTCTGTTTCGTCCCCAAAATCTCTATTACAGCTAGTAGAACTTTCAGCAAAATACTTTACAACAATAATAAAAGAAAACATCAAAAAATTACTCTCCTGCAGACTGCTAATTTTCTAAACAGAAATTCAACTGCTGACAGTAAAAACCTAACATCAAACTCAACCAATCCACAATAGAAATTGACCATGAGGATTTGTAGCCAGAGAGAACCCTCTTTTGGTTAAAAATACCACAATGGCATTAAGATTTTGCTAAAGAATGCTTACAACACTATACTAGGGACTGTTGCGATGAAACTTGCTGGAAAAAATGCTCTTGTACAGTTTCTACATTTCCACGGTGTAAACAAGAAACTTGCCATCTCTTGTGCTCTGGTTCTGTGGTAAGATTCTTTGTTATGGCTGTCTTGCTCTGCTAATCTTGGCCCTGCCTTAGCTCCCACTCTGACTCTCCCATCTTGGTCTGGCTTGCTGTGGCTTCGACTAGACAAACTGGTTTAATAGTAAAATTCTTACTCTGCTATAGATTGGAGCTTCAATTGGTGCTCTCAAACTGCTCTACTACAGTTGTGGCACTCTGAGTGGACTTCTACAACAATTGGCTCCATTAATATGCTTTGTTACAGTGATGGCTTTCCTCGACAGACTCTACTACAGTCATTGACAGTGACACCATGAAAATTCTCTGCTACAGTGATGACACTCTTCAACAGACTCTGCTGTATTGAGCAATTTGCACCATCAACTGACTTTGTTGCTGCTTGGGATTATTATAACGACTGGCACTTATGCCCTCTGCTTAGTTTTTATTTCTGATTCAAGGCAGAACTATCCTGGCCTTGTTTTTTAATCCTGGAACTTAATTCTCTCATGTTTTCCAAATTATCCCTAGTTTGCTACCGAGAAAGACAAAACTTCATGATATCAAGATCGACTATTTTTGCCATTGATCTGTAGTACAGCTTGAATAATTTGGTGCATCTGTACAGTACCTGAAGAGCACTCTCGGGCTCCTATTTTAGCATAATTACTACATTTGACTTCCATGTTCTCATATTTATATCAGATCGTAAGCATTCTGAAGGCAGTTCAAAAATTTGTAAAGTAGGAAGAATGCTTCTAACAGCTTCTTGTCATAGTTGTGCAATTTTGTTTGCAGTTTATCTATCGGTTAATTGTTACAATTTTGTTTGCAGTTTATCTATCGGTTAATTGTTACAAATGGGTTTATCTTTTATAAACTTCCAGTTTTTCAAATGTAGAAGACTACTGATTGCACATTTTCACATTAGAAATTTTGGATAAATATGTTTATTATTCACAGGAAATGTATTAAGAGCACAGTGCTAGTAATCGAGGCTTATTAATTTTCTGCCTGTCTACTAAGCATAAATAATTGCAGTACCTAGTCATATAAACAACTTGACATCCTCCTCGTTTTATATGATTCTAGAAGGCATAACAGTCAATTTCAGTATTTTAATTCTAGCTGGATCATGCATCCATTTATGAGGGCATTTTATCCCATTCCTATTCTCTCCGGGGGATTTTAAACCATTGTTGCACTTTTTAATCCTTTTAAAACAGCTTCAAATTTGATCACATATAAGCTAACATAATATAATTTTATTAATGTCCAACGAATGACCACTAAAGCAGGTCAAAGGGACTGTTGGATACAAAATGACGTCTATACAAAGTGGGAGCACTAAAATGATTCCTTTGAAAAGTACAGTGTATAAAGTAAAGTATGAATCTAATTTAAATTCCAAAAAGCCAGCTTTAAAGATGGAGAGTTAATTTGAGAGAGATTGTAGAAAATTGACAAAAACTCAGACACTTAGCATAACGCAGATTTCAATCTTAAATTGTCATTAATTAAAAATACTTCACATGCATTTTAGCCAGCAACCATGAAGCTGAAACACTGAAACTAAGTTTGTTTAGCAGTTGGAAAAGGCATATAACAATATACTGATAAACCATTTAACCAACATAATTTTTGTCAACAAGGCCATGGAAAAACCCTCTTTGGGGAAAACCAGTCCAAGAGTATTTTATTCAGCATTTTCAGGTAAAAATAGTGAATTTACAGCGGCATTTAACTAGGAATAAATGACTGTACTAGCACCTCGAAATTTGTGCCCAACAAATCTTTACAGCCTGTACGTCCTCCACCTCGATTTTGTGCAGCAAAATGACACCTCGATTTGCGTTTGAACAGAGAAGTACGACCCAGCAGTAAATGCTTCTTGGGAAGTGTGCATCTCCTTGGGATTCATGCCCTCTCCTTGAGAAATGTGCCCCCTCTCTTTGGAAATCAAAACTTGCCAAATGCTCACTCCTGGAAAATATGAGGTAATCTGACCTTAACAAGGTCCATACACATGATTATATTCACAAATCATGAGCATGAAGACTTATTACTGGCACAAAAACTTGTTTAAGACCCCCATATCATTGTCATGGACTGTCATAAATCCATTCTTAATTGCCTTCACTCCTCCCATAGTTGCCTATCAAATTCCTTCATTAAAAGAAGCCTTGAACCTGTCATAAAACTTGCCAAAGAGGACTGTCATGCCCAACCAATAACCAAGTTGTTCTGACAGTAATTTCACAAACATTTTTACTTTGAGGAATTTAGGAAGGAAATTGGAACTTTCTTATAATCTCTTTGTCAAAAATATAAGCATATGGACACCATCATTTCTTGACTGAAAGGTACTATTGCTGCTGTTACAATACAATTTGCTTGGGCTGGAAATAGTTGTCTTGACATTAGTGTGAAATCATTTTCACTTTGCAAAAACAAAAGTAACTTGGAAGTTGCCTATGTCATTGAAGTTTTTATTCACATGCGTTTGGCCATTGCATTTGATTGTTTTTCAAGATATAATTTTGATTGACTGGAAATAGCTTTCACGACATGTCTTGTTACTTGGAAGATTGAGTTTTGCAATTTAACCCCAATTCCAGAAGATATTGCAGGCATTGGCCAATGGCTATAAGGACTATTGAAATAACATTAGGAGTGAAACTATGTTTCTAGCTGTGGGAATTCTGAATCTTCTCAATTTTTTTTTTGAGCAAAACATGCAGAGCTTACTGCAAATGATTCACAGAAATTTTTGGATGACAGGCTTATTCATGGCTCTTCAAACAAGACTTATAGCACGTGGGAAATCAAACGCAATATTTGGAATGGTTCTTCGATTCCTTACTGGACCGGCAGTTATGGCAGTTGCTTCAATTGCAGTTGGTCTTCGAGGCCGCATTTTGCATATTGCAATTGTGCAGGTGAGCTCTTCTGTTTTTCATTCGATAATGCCTCTGTTTTCTTCGATAATGCCTCTGTTTTCTTTCTTTTTGCTCATTTCAATGTGTTGAAACTTATGTCAAAAGAATTTTGTTGAGAATTTTCTTTGAAATGCACTTGCTTGCAAAATATAATATGTAGATGTAACTACAGCTGTGTCCCATGTGTACTGGATAGTGTGTGATTTTTTTCTTCTCTTTGGGACATTTGAGTCTACTTGTTCCTTTTCACTATTGTTTGGAGCTCAAGAAATCTCCAGTAGCACAACACCCTTGAAACAACACCCTTGTATCTGTCAGATAATCCATCAGTGTCATCCAAAAAGTCTCTGTCATGTGTGATGAAAATCACAAGGTGAAACCTCATGCAATATGAGAGTTAACAACTGGCTCCACATGAGGACATGTGCTCTAGAATAGATTGCATGAGAACTCCAAAATATGTCAGTACCTAATATAGCTCAATGTGAAAGAGGTAATATCCTCTGGCAGTGAAAAGACTCACCCCAACTGACCACATTATGAAATCAAAATCAATACAAAATGTCCATGAAATCTAATGCGTGTCAAAAACATCTCTAAACAAGACATGAGCCAAAATGTCAAAGGAAGCATGAAATGAAACCTGTGCTCTAATGTACTACTCATACGAGCTTATTCATTTCTTACTCTACTAAACATGTTATTCTGTGACTATCTTAGATAGATGCATATGCATACAGATGAAGAATAAAAGGAGATCCTCTCTTTTGCTCCTGACCATGCCCCTCCTCCTACCCAAAAACCTAAGAAATGGAGACTAGGGAGAAGAGGACCACATTTGGAGTTTTTCACTGTCTTAATTTATGGGGGGAAATGTGAGGCTCTAAGAGATGCTCGGTAGCTCCAATTTGTTTGTCTTCTATCTTACACCGGTAACTGTCTAAGTTCTAGGTGTTGTTTTGAAGACCCTTTAGGCTAGACTGGCCTAGGGTGGTGGCATCCTAGTCTGGAACTGGTTCCATCTTCCAAAAAAGCATCAACAGGTTCTCAGGAGTTGGGACTAATTTTTACTTCATGTTTTATAGATTTCACGTCTTTGCAAGTCTATACAGTGTTTGGAATGTGATTTTATATCGTCTATGGGGTGTGCGTCTGATAGTGTGAGGCAAGAATGGGGCCATGAGCACTTCTTGTTTTGGTGCAGGTTTTGATACCATAGTGACTTCAAAAGTTGCATTCAATAACCAGTTTTTCAGAAGACTCCATTTTTGCTTGCAGTTCCTAAAGTGGGCTATTCTTTTTGCTATAATTTTGGAAGGGTAAACTGAGTACAGTCCTTGCACTTTTGGCTACATAATATGAGTTAGGGTTTCTTGTTTTTGGGTTGCTATGACAAGTTTTGGGCTTCTATCTTGTGCTATGCAACCTCTACACCTACAAGTATTGTTGCAGTAGCTGTATTTTAATCCCTAGTCAACACGAGGTACCTCATTTAAGATCAAGATTTAATTATCTTCCTTCTAAGGGTTATCACATGTTCACTGTGACATGTGTATTTTCACTGTCAGGCCAACAGGTCAAAAGGCTTTCTTTTGCGAGCACTTTTTTATTGTAAAAATAGCATTGTACTCTATTGTTGCAAAGATAAGAAAGCTGTCTACAATAAAAATACACCGGCATACCTGAAACAAATTCCAAAGCTAAATCTAAGCATTCCACACCAGCTGCAACTATCCTGCCCACTTTTCCACCATATAGACTTCCAGTATGAAGTTCATAAATAGTATTGTGGCCTGGCCGAATTCTTGCAAGGGCTCTCTCTATAGACTGCAATGCCAGAAATAGATGCAACTCTAAGGGCTTCCTAACTAGCATTGCAAAGGAGCTTCTAACAACAGTTTTTAAGTCTTTGAGATTGTCACTATCCATTTTCAAAAATGATGGTTTGTCATGCATTGTGCTTTCACAGGGAGAGAGGTTAGCATTGATGCAATAAACTTCATGGGAAACTGAGCATTTATTTTCTCCAGAGGAAGGAAAGCAAAATGTTGCCATTGCTTCTATGTGTAGATTAATCAGCTTGACATAGACTATGTGAGGGACAACTTGTTCCATATAAGGTATGTAACCACCAATGCATTCCAAGAATCTCACAATGCCAACCAGCCAATCTAGTGAACATGCACGACAATGCCTTATCATTGTTGTTGCGTCCAGTAGTAACCAATGAGCTGCTTCTAACTGCAAATTCATAAATGCCAACGACATTGATAGACTAGTTGGTGTTGACACTATAACCTTTGGAGAAGATGACAGATGCTTTAGCTTCACAACACCTGCCAATGCCACAAAGAGTTCTCCAAGTAAAGTGGCTTGATCTGGTTTTTCTCCCTTCAACAACTTTTCTAAGAAGGACTTGTTCAAATCTGGTATTTCAACAAGGTCTGAGCATAGCTCGTTGCCCTTAAAAACGTGCAGGTGTGTGTGTGATTTTGAAGAAAATGTGACTTTGGCTTCAGAAAATCATCATTCTCAATAACACCGTCATCTTCTTCATCATCAGTTATATCCATGTGATCATCTAACTTAGTTTGTTCCTCTTCATTCTTCTCTTCTTCCATTTCACTATCCTGCCTGTGACCAAATTTATTTTCCATTTCTTTTACTATACCATATTCTGTTAGGAGTTCTGCATCTGTATCCTGTTTAGATGTGGTATTGTTTATTTGAAGACTAGCAACATCCCTTTCAATAGTAACTGCCTCATCCAAGCTATCACCTACAAGAAACTTATTTATGCACAAGTTAATGAAATACCCAAAATATTCAAGAAAGGGCTCCCATTTAACAAGAAGATCATGTCGCCATTTCAATGATCCTGTTTTGTCCTTGCAGCATTGCTGATCAAGATTGTCTAAGGAAGACACTAGCCCCCATATAATGCTTTTTATAGCACCTATCAATGCAATAACTCCAATCCATGATCCACAATAAGGCTTACATGCATCTAAAACCTCTGTCCCATCGCTCATCCCTTCGAAATTGCCTGTTAAGGTGCTAATTAACTGATTTGAGCAAATATCAGTCTCAAAGTTGCTTTGTTTTAAATAATGAACTGTATTTCCTGCTTCAAGACTCAAAGTCTTTCCTAGAGCTTCAATCAGTGTTTGAACATCCATGTGCTCTTTTTTTTTGGAAATGGGATCTATGTTGGAGTTTTGAGGAGTATTACTGGATTTGACAACATTGCATGTATCTGAAGTGCATTGAACATCACAAATTAGAGATCTTGCAGCTATATTAAAGAAATTTTCATAGATTAACATAAGTGTCCTAGAAGTATGATCAAGTATGGAAAATATAAGATGTTTTCCAGGATTGACATTCCCTGTCAAGTCGCCTTTCAAGAAAGGCTGCCACAGAGGACACTCGGAAAAGCATTGAGCAACAACATCTATAGACCTGAGTAGCCACAGGAAAGAAGAGGATCTTTCAAAAAGTATGGGCAATAAAGATCTTCTAACTTGAAATTCACCCTCATTGTATGACAACAAGATTGATTTCAGTGCTCTCCGACATGCCAAAAGTAAATCAAGGAATTCTGTTGGATGACAGATACCAACACATTTTTGTATTGCCAGAGGATCATGGCATGACACTTGTTTAACCTTGAGGAAAGTGATCACCAGAAACCTAGCAATATAGAAGGAAATAAAATCAGAAAGTTACATTAATTATTAGAAAACCCAAATCTGCATTTGATTGAAAAGATACATGATTTACAAGTAAATAGCCGAGAGACCATAAATTCAGAAAGTTGAATCAAATTCACAATTATATGATGAGCAAATAAAATCATAGGAAGAAACAAACTGAAAAGGGATAATTTCATCACCAAATAAGCAGATACATTGCATACACGGAAACACAATAAGGAGATGAACTCAATGGAAGAAGATGATGGATGGAGAAAAGTTTGTTTTCTGCTTAAATGTATTGATAATGCAAGTCATCTCCAATATAATTAAGCGACTACTTGCTTTAAGAGGTTCCATTGAACTTGTGGAAAACCTTTATAGAGTTCATGAGAGATTCACAGTATTTTCTCACATCTACATCATTTACAAACATTTTAAAGAGGAGAAAACTCTCCTATTTTCTAACAAAAACAACTTTCATTAGGAAAAGTGCAACCTTGGTCCTCTTCAGTGGGATGGAAAAACATTGCCTAATCCCAACTCAGGTAAAATACAAGCACTCCTCCCAACCAAACCCCCAAGTTTGTGCAGGATTGTGGATGTCATCTTGGGAAATGTGGATGATCAAACAACAGGTCAGAAACTTTCGAATAACATCCAGTTGATAGGGATTTCCTTTTTATGGAAGAGGAGATGTAGAATCACATTCAATGTGGATTCCTCTGTCAGTGTTTAAGTTTCAAAAAATATTCTTCTAGAAGCTTATAATGTTTCGAGAGAATGAAAACTCCCTTAATTTTGTGGCCAAGGAAGATATGCTGGAAGTACTATAATATAAGATGCATTTTCCACAAAAAAAGGTGCAACTTTTGAGAACAATACCAATGAATATACTGAGGTTAGAATAACACTGACCTCTCAATCATGAGAATATGGCGTACATACATTGACAAGTTTTTGACACCAACATAGCCCTTTGGAAGCCAACACAGTAGGTTGAGTATGTCTATCCAATCTCCAATTGTTCTCCTATCATATATTGTAGCTTGATTTTCCTCCATGGCAACTTGGGGCACTGGCATGGTATTCAATGTCAATCCATGTTCCTCACTTTTTAAGTTTTCACACAAAGAACTCTCTAATTCGCTAGCCGCCACAATTTCCTCCAGCATATTCTTGAAGCTTGACCAATCTTGCAGATTGCCAAAAACGGCTTTACTAGAGGAAATCCCCAAAAATGAAAATTGATTTAACCTCGATGGAAAAGACTTCCTAATATTCTGACAAATTTTCTGTGCTAAATACCTGCAAAAGAACTAGAATGAAAGTAACTATTAACAAGAGTGAACAAGAACAAGCATGCACATTTCTCCTTTTTTTAATGAAAGCATATAGTAGATAAAAGAAAAAGAAAGCCAGATAAGTAAAAGCTGCTAAGTGTTGATTATCACTAGATATCTGTATGAGAGATTAATAAACATATAGATGGACCTAATCATTAAAGAAATACAAATTGAAACATTACAAGTTTGCAATACCATTTGGAGGGAAAGTGCATGAATGTCAATTCTTGCCTGTTGCTCGTAAAGAACTGAATTTCTTAGCAGCTGTGAAGATGTCTCCTCCATTGTGACTACCTTGTGTTCATTTACCATTTGTTTCTCAACTAACTGGAAACTAACATCAGTGCAGTTCCCTTTTAAAAGAGACAAGAAACTTCCAAGCAATTTCGAAACAAATTTCTTCATACTTTTGTTAGAAGCATGACATGACCAAACATCCACGTTATGGCATACAAGCTGCCAAATCGCTGGGACTAGGGAATGTTCATTCAGTAATCTACCATTTGTATTTTTTTTTTAAAACACTTATAGTCGTCGGTTAAGCGACGACCTGTAGGTGATTTTTTATTTAAAAAAAATTCAATACCGTCGCTTAACCGACGTTTGAGTTTTCATAATCCGTCGGTTAAGCGATGCGTGTTTAAAGTTTAATATGAATTAGATGTTGGATAACTGACGATTTACATTTAACCGACGGATTGAAAAGCTGTCGCTTAACCGACGGATTGGAAAGATGTCGGATAACCGACGACAATCCACCGACACTTAAAAAAAATCATAGTGTCGTACATGCGACAGGGAAGTGTCGCAAATCCAACAATACGGCCGTCGGATTTTTGGTCAAAATGTAGTTGTGTTTCATGGAACACTGGGTTCTCTGACAACTTCACACAACTCTGGTTGTCGCAATATATACAAGTAGCATCTAACTGGAGATGAAACAAATAAGATAGTATCTTCCTTAGCCATACTGCTTCACAACTAGCGGAACAAGCTACAACATATTCTGATTCGGCTGTACCTAGTGCCACACAGGACTACTTCCTGCTAAACCAAGAGATCACACATGATCCCATACTGAAGCAACACCCATAAGTGCTCTTCCTATCAATGGCATTACCTTCCCAATCTGAATCCACATAACCCTCTAGGTTAATCTTCTGATTCGCCTCATACTTGAGCCCATAATCAACTGTACCCTTTAGGTACCTCAGAATATGCTTTGTAGCAATCGGGTGAACATGTCTAGGATCCGTCAGGAACTGGATCAATGTGTTCACATCAAAGCAAATATCTGGTCTGGTATTTGCCATGTACATCAAGGACCCAATCATCTGATGATACATCATAGCATCAACCGATTATGATGAAGCATCACTCAATAGCTTTAAGTTTGATTCCATAGGTGTGGTCATGGACTTGCAATCCATCATTCCGAACCTCTTCAGGATCTCTGCTGCATACTTCCCTTGTCCCAGGGAGATTCCATCTACATTCTGCCACACCTCCATTCCTAGAAAATACTGCATCATGCCCAAGTCCTTCATCTTGAACTCGGCAGCAAGCTTCCTCTTCGTATCAACAATAAACCCATCCTAACCTGTTACAAACAGGTTATCTACATACAGTAGGAGTATCACTAGGTTCCCTTCTTCAACCTTGTAGTAAAGGTTAGAATCCGCTTTACTCTTGGTAAAGCAAAAACTAGTCAAGAAGCTATCAATTTTGTTGTACCATGTCTTGGGTGCCTGTTTAAAACCGTACAGGGCTTTATTTAATTTACACACATGAGCCTCCATGTCATGTGTCTCAAAACTGAGTGGCTGCTCCACATACACTTCCTTTTCTACTACACTGTTCAAGAAAGCAGTCTTGACATCCATCTAGTGTATCTTCCATTTCATCACTGTAGCCAGAGTAAGTACTGATCTGATGGAAGTGTATCTGGCTACAGGTGCAAAAGTCTCTTCATAATCTATTCCTTCTTCCTGGGGGAAGCCACGAGCCACAAATATTGCTTTATATTTCTCTATGTTTCCATCTGCAGCATCCTTGATCTTATAGATCCACTTGGAAGTCACAATAGACTTCCCCTCTGGTATTGGGACAACATCCCAGACATCATTCTTCATGATCGACTGGTACTCCTAGATCATAGAATCCTTCCATTATTTCTTCTCTACTTCTTCTTCATAGTTGGAAGGTTCTTTATCAATGATGTCACATAATAGGGCTACATATCCGGAGTAGGACCTAGTTCTCTTCCTCTCTCTATGCATTTCTTCTGGATCCCCATATCTTTCTGCACCTTAGATATCCTCTCGTACCCATGTAGGTTTTCTTTTGAGATGATTCTTCTCCTGGGGTGGATCTACAGGTTCCTCGGGTTCTTCTATTTCTCAATCTTCTTCTTGAGTTGCATCGTTCATAGTTGTTTCTTGAATTCTGGGTACTTCTATTTCTTCAGGTTCTTCAATAGGTCTCTTTCTAGATTTGTTGTAAGCTGAGTCTTTGTCAAATGTTACATCCCTGTTGATGTCGAATCCTGGGAAGTATATTCTCTAAGCCTTCAAGCTTTCACTAGATCCCACAAATATACCCTTCTTCCCTGAAGGATCTAACTTTGTCCTCTTTTCTTTCGGAATGTGTATGTACACTGGACAACCAAATATTCTGAGATGACTGACTTCTGGTTTCTTGCCAGAGAAGACTTCTTCAGGTGTCTTGTTCTCGAGTACTCTATGTGGAGTATAGTTTTGTACATACACATCTATTATAGCAGCTTCTGCCCATAGATGCATGGGAATATCTTGATCATGAAGCATTGCCCTTATAGCTTCCATAATCGTTCTATTCTTCCTTTCTGCAACCCCATTCTGTTGTGGATTATATGGAGCGGTCAACTCCCTCTTAATCCCTGAATCTCTGCATAATTCTTTGAATTCATTTGATGTGAATTCTCCGCCATTGTCTGATCGAAAGGTCTTGATTTTCTTTTATGTGTGGTTCTTGATCAAGGCTTTGAACTCTTTGAACTTGATGAATACTTCATCTTTTTTTTAAATAAGTATATCCATGTATTGCTAGAAAAATCTTCAATAAAAGAAACATAGTATACATACCCACTCAATGAACTGGATGACATTGGACTGCATACATTAGAGTGGATGATTTCCAATATTCCTTTTTCCTTGCTCTCGCTACTTGGAAATGTCTTCTTTGTGTTCTTTCCTTTCGCACATCCTTTGCAAACACCATCATGTTTTTCCAGTATTTATGGAAGACCTTCAACATATTTGCTTGCAAGTGGTATTTCTCTATAGTGCACATGTGCAAGCCTTTTGTGCCAAATTTCATTTGGCTATACTGAGTCATGGACCAAGGCTTGTTCTGGTTGGCCCTTTAGCTTGTATAATCCTCCCTCTTGCTCTCCAATCACAACTGCATCATCTATAGTCTTTCCCTTTGGCCATATAATAACTTGTCCATCTACAAATGCAACTCTCATTCCTTTTTCATCCAATGCATAGATGGAGGGGAAGTTCTTCTTTAGTCCTGGTACAAACAAGACATCCTTCACTTTCATAGACTTTCCAGAGTCTAACTTGTAGGAGGATTCACCACTACCTTTTATTGGATATTGATAGTCATCCCCAAGTTTCATCTTGTGGGGTGACTCATGTTTTGATAATTTCACAAATGATTCTTTGAATCCTGTCATATGCTTGGAAGCCCCACTGTCGATAAGCCAATCCTTGCTTCCATGTGTGACAGTTCCCGTGAGGGTAGAAATCAAAACATAATCTTCATCACTTGAAGAATCTTCACTTTCTTGTTTAACTCTCTTCTTGGATTAAGGTTCATCATCCTCTACAACATGAGCATGATGTCTTCTCTTGTTTCCCTTCTTCTTATGAGAGCCACCTTTGTTTCTGGGACATAATATAGAGATGTTTTCTTTCTCATCGCATGTAAAGCATCTGATACTAGAAAGACCTCTGTTAGATCTTCTAGGGTTATCTTTATGGTGAGAGTCCTTACCTTAGTGATGATGATAGTCCATTCTTCTTTTCTTGGAGTGTACTGTGAGAGCTTGATCTTCACTTCCCATATTTTCATCTTGGGCTACTATTCGACCTTCTTCTTGTGAACATTCCTCCCACAATCTACTAAAGGTAACTAGTTTTCTTCTAGCACAAATTCTAGGAATGAAGGATTCCCATGACCTAGGGAGACCATTCAAGGTGGTCATCACAATTTCTGCATTCTCCACTTCTTCATCCACTGCTTCAAGTTGTTATTTGATCTGGGATACCCTTGTAAAGTATGACTTTATGGTATCCGTATTCTAGATCTTCACATTCTTCAACTGGTTCCTCAAAGCCATCTTCTCGTTTATGTCCTTCCCTACAAATAGCCTGGTCAGGGCATCAAACATTTCTTTAGGTGTCTTTAGGGACGACACCTGTGGTATGAGGTGATCATTGATTGAATTAGCAATAATCCTCTTAGCCATGACCAGTTTCTTTTTGTGTAAGACCTTACCCTCATATCCCTCTCGAACTGGAATCTCTTCACTGATGTAAGAGTCCAACTAATTTTCTTCCAGGACCATGGAGATCCTATACTTCGAGGCTCAGAAGTTATCATCTCCCTCAAGCTTTTCATCAAGCTTGGTGTCATGAGACATCTTAACTGAGAACCTCAAATGGAAATATAAAAGATTTAGATCTTACCAATTTGAGAAGTTGAAAACTAGATCTGGAGTTGAGCTTCTGCAGTGCTGGTTTTTTGGTTCTAGGGAAAATCAGGTTTTGACTTCCTCGGAGTTCTACCCAACCAAAAACCTCGATTTTTGTCTCTAAACTTCGATTTTGAGGAGAGAAATCCTAGCCTGGGCTCACTCAAAAAAATTTCTTCAGTGAAAATCCCTAATTTCTCGATGTAGTGGTAGGTCAAAAACTGAAAGTGCTTAGAATTAGATTCTGCTTCGACAGAAAGATGTGCCCTTCAATGGGGGTTCAGCCTAGCCTCCTTTTGCTGATGGATTGTGGAGAGAGACCCAAAAAGTAAGAAGTCCTAGCTTACATAGCTGCACAGTGTCTTGTTCTCAGGTTAGCTCTGATACCATGTTAGATTTTTATCAATTAGACAATATGATCTTAGGATCTTATCTGAGAGAATAACATGCACAACAATCAAACACAAGAGACAATAGACACAAGGATTTATCCTCGAGGAAACCATAAAGGAAAAACCTCGCAGCTTCCTTAGAGATAGAATGAGCACCAATGGTAGTAGTAAAACCCAAATACAGAAAGATGATCTCCAACAGCTGTTCTTTCTCTCACTTGAGCAAGATTCTTCTCTCTCACCTATGTGCTATAGTTGGGTGAGTGTGTGTGATAAATAGAGAGGCTCACTCTCTATTTATACTAGTTTCCAACTTGACAATAACTTACTGAGCCTGACTTCTCCAAGAAAGTTTAATAACCCTAGTGCCCCACAACTGTGGGGAATTTACCCCCGACTCACAAAGGAGGGTTAATCTCTATGACCTTACATGACTTGATTACATTAATGAATATCCCGAATATATTCATTACGAAGTATACAAGTCAAGTCAATGAAATACAATATATGAAGTATACAAGTGAATACATTACGAATTTACAAATACATCAACATTAGATAGGTACTTCAACAAGCTACGGTGTGCATTTCCAAACCACCTCTTCAATTCCTGTTTTTAACACTTAGACACATTTTCATAGTTTATCTTTGGTGGCCATTATGATTTTTATCACTTTGACAGATGTATTCCTTGCACATGTGATCACAAAAAAGAAAAATAAAACCATGGATAGGTAGACATATATCCAAGGAACAGATCCATGTCATGTGATGAATTTTTGGGCACAAGAACAACATGTGGCGGGCATTTCCAAATGGCTTTTTATTACTGGTTTTAACACTTGGACAATTGTGCCATTTTCAACGTGAATTTTGTATTTCACCAAAACCCTAAACCAATGTCACCAGATGATGTAGAATATCTCACTAAGCACAACACACCTCATTTCACCTTCTGAATGTTCTTCCTTTGACCTAGGCATGCATTTTTGTGAACTTGGTGCAGTAAATGGCATGAACCCTTGTTTTGGTAGTTCCATAACTTTCTCCACAAACACTCTTAAGACAAACTGAGACCATGGTTAGATATCCAGGTAAACAAGCTACATCCTTACAGAATGGGGCATGCATTGTTCTTAAGCTATGAATTGTGGTGGTCATTTTCCCAAAGCAATTTTGACTAATTTTCCCAAAAAGACTTGTTTTGGCAGACCCATATCTTTTTCTTCAGGAACTTTTTATGAGAAATGAAACCATGGTTAAATAGGTACTTCAACAAGCTATGGCATGGAAAGTCAGGGTGGGCATTTACTTTTACCTATGAATTATGGTGGACATTTTCATAAGGCAATTTCTTAGGGCAATTTTTCATCACTTGGTCAATCTTGGACCGATTATCTGTGTAGTCATATTTTTTACACCGTCATACTTATGATTTTTCTTTAAATTTGCAGCATTGTCTTTTGCACTTGTGAACACTAGAATAAAGATGTGAGACCGTGATTGGATAGCCAGATCACCAAAGAACATCCACATGCCTTTGGATTAATATGTTGGCTCAAGGACAACAGTTGGTGGGCATTTGAAAATAGTCGTCAGTAACTGCTTTTAACACTTTGGCAGATTTCATTTATTTTTAACATGCAAACATTTTTTTCTCCAACTTGGAAAATCCATATCTCACACGTGTGTTCACCATATTAGGATCTAATACTATGATCATCGGAGAAGAGACTCATACTTTTTAATAGATTTATTGGCACACACAAAGCCTCTGGCAGGAATTTCAAAATGGCTTCTCAGACAAATGTTTTTTCAATTTGGAAAATTTATATTTCACACATGTTATCTTTATTACGGATACTGAACCTAGGGATAGATAGACAAGTTAGTAGATAACAGACCCACACCTTTGGATGAAATTATCTACAAAAACACATCCTATGGTGTGCATTTCCAAACCACCTCTTCAAATCCTGTTTTTAACACTTGGAACACATTTTCATAGTTTATCTTTGGTGTCCATTATGATTTTTCTCATTTCGACAGATGTATTCCTCGCACATGTGATCACCAAAAAGAAAACTAAAACCATGGATAGGTAGGAAGATATCCAAGGAACAAATTCATGTCATCTGATGAATTTTTGGGCATAGGAACAACATGTGGCGGGCATTTCAAAATGACCTTTTATTACTGGTTTTAACACTTGGACAATTGTGCCATTTTCAAGGTGAATTTTTTATTTCACCAAACCCCTGAACCAATTTCACTAGATGATGTAGAATATCTCACTAAGCATAACACAACTCATTTCACCTTCTGAATATTCTTCATCTGACCTAGGCGTGCATTTTAGTGAACTTGGTGCAGAAAACTATCTGAACCCCTGTTTTGGCAAATCCATAACTTTCTCCAAAAACACTCTTAATAAAAACTAAGACCATGGTTAGATATCCAGGTAAACAAGCTACATCCTTACATGATGGGGTGTGCATTTTTCTTAAGCTATCAATTATGGTGGTCATTTTCCCAAGGCAAATTTGACTAATTTTCCCAAAAAGACTTGTTTGGCAAAACCATATTTTTTTCTTCGGGCACTTTTTATCAGAAATGAAACCATGGTTAGATAGTTACTTCAAGAAGCTATGGCATGGCAGGGCAGGGCAGGAATTTACTTTTACCTATCAATTATAGTGGACATTTTCATAAGGAAACTACTTTAGGGCAATTTTTCATCACTTAGTCAATCTTGGATTGATTTTTTGTGCAGTCATATTAACAGTGCTCCATGGGGACTTGTCCCCAAGGGTTGGGAATGTGTTTCCCGTGTTTCTTGTATCCCCAGGACAGAGGAACAACGGGAGAAATGTTTATGTGTTAATGTTGCCCATTTCCCCAATTCTTAAAGGGTTCTAGCTTAGTGGTAGACCACCTGCTTTACAAGCAGGAGGTTGAAGGTTCGATTCCTTCGTGCCCTAATGATATTGCAATATTGATGTTTTAAATAAAATATATTTTATTATCATTTATTATGGCTACAAGGGGGGTTCTAATATGAATTCGTATGTCACTACGAGGGGAGTTCTAAACTGCCCTTGTATGTTACATTAACGAGCGGGGTTCAAACCCCCCCTGTAATTTTATATGAGGGGGTTTCATAACCGCCTCCAAAGGTTTGTAAAGAGTTTTAGGGGGGATTTCAAACCGCCTCTGTAGGTACCTACGAGGGGGCTTTAAAACCGCCCCCAAAGTTTTGTAATAAAGACTTTTAAGGGCAGTTTTGAACCGCCCCCGTAGGTACCTATGAGGGGGGTTTATAACAGCCCTTAAAAGTGACTTTTTTTTTTTTGGGGGGGGGGGTTTAAAACCGTCCCCAAAAGTCACTTTTAGGGGCAGTTTTTGGGGGGGATTCAAAACCGCCCCGAAAAATAAAAAAAATTAGCATCGGTGCTATTAGGGGTGGTTTTGTAAAGACTTCCTCCAAAGCCAAAACTACCCCCAAAAGTGACTTTTGGAGGAAGAAGACAACCTCCCCTAAAAGTCAAATTTGTTGTAGTGAGGTGGCAGAGTTTTTGGAAGCTTTATCAACCGTTTATTCCATAGGTATTTGTGACATGAGTGTAGATCATGGCTATTCTTGTCAAATATCTATATCGGTACTTAATATCTCTCACTCTTTTTTTTTAATATTTACTGTTGTTTAAATATTTAGTGTCCATAAGTCATTCTAGGGATGAATGAGTTGCGATTTCATAGTGGTGCGAAATAGTTATAGAATCCATCTCAAAATATCTTCCAAAAGAGGGATATTAGTTTCATCGGGTATCCAACAAGCACGGTGAAACCTTAGAGAAGGTGCTTTGCATGAATCATGTAAAGGAATACCAACTATGTATAAAATTATCGATCTGTAAAGGTAATTCATTTAACATGATTATGCCATGGTTAAATCATAGTTTGAATATATTATCATTTCAAGTTATCAACATTTGCTTCCAATTATTTGCATATAAATATGGTTATGTCCCTTAAACCCCTTTGAGAGCATCACATCTCCTAAAACGAAGCCACTGGGATGGGTGATGTAGCGGTCATGTGTTTTGTATGGCAGAATTTGGGTGTGCAACTAGGATTACTACACTTCTCACTATGAAAACCATCGTTAGGGTTGTCAAATGACAAAAAATTCCAGGTTTACTTCATTCCCGTGATTCCTTAATGTAGTTTTTAAGGCTAGAGAAAAGAAACAATGGGTTTAGTTTGAAAGATAATTATTTTGGTTTCAATTTTCCTTTTTTTTTAATGTTCAATCCACCAACATTAGTTTCAGAATATTGAAGAGGAAAATATTCAAATTTGGAGGTTTGGAACCGCAACCATTGTAGAACTAATTCAATATAATTTCTAAATCAAAGTTCACCATCTACATGTCCTAGTTCACATAGATATCTGACCTTAGACTAGATGTACAACTAGCCATTCCTAGCAAGTCATTAGAAACATATGTGGAAGGATCTCTATTTTGAATCACTGGATTTTGAAACACAATGTGTTGAAAAATAAACTATGCGTTGATACTTTAATGTTCTCCATGGATTAATGGTTTTTGTAAAAACAATTCGTACTCTCAGATTGTGATCTTTAACATTGATTTCTTTATGTCCAATAAATTTGTAAGCAGGCTATAATATTTTCATCAAAAACATGTCTCAAACATTTTATATTTTGGATCATTAGGTTTTGGAACTCAAATTTTATGGAAAAAAAATTGTGAACTCAACCTACAATGTTTGGCATAATTGCTTTGAAAAATGAAATTTTACAGACAATAGCTTTCTGTCCAATGAAACTGTAGAGAGGCTATAACTTTTTTAGTGGTCTCCTTTTGTGAAGGATACTGAGGAAAGATTAATATGTAGGAATCCATTCTGTAACTATCTAATGTTCATTTTATAATGTTTTCCATGATCACTTTCTGTCCAGTAGAAATGTAGACCATCTATAATGTTTCCGGTTGGTGCTTTTTCAAGGATAGTGGGGAATTTGAATTATCCATTTTCTAATTATCCAGTGTTCTTCTCTTATACTTTGAAAGATATATTTAATAAACATTGGCTTATAGGCTTACTCTATGAGATATGATACAATGCATGGTCTATGTCAGCTTCACATGAAGGCTGTGGCTCCGAAGATACTCAAATTATAGGACGCAATTTTTTTTTATAAAGAGATAAACCAACGCATCTTAGACTGGACAGTCTCTAGCAAAAAATCTATCGAAGGCCCTTAGCTTTAAGGATTATGAGAATGAAGATTTATTCAACAATGTTATAATCTTTGAATGAAAATGGCATCAAAGTAGAGACATTTGACTCATTTCAAGCCTTCTTACGTCGTTGTAATATTATTTACAAAGAAATTTTCCGTTAGGAAAAAGTGAAAACTAAATAATGGTACACGGATAACTCATAATAATCGAGATAGTAGGTGTTTATACCATAGACTTTTTTGGTGGAATATCATTTCTGATTTTTTATCTTACAAAAGAATGGGACAAGTGTACTATTCAGATTGATCATTTGGTCATCTTTCAAAATTAGTAATTTAAATAACTATAAAAAATAGAAAATAGGTTATTTGATAACTGAATTAATGGTGAGAATACGTAATGGAAAACTTATTTGTGACACTTAACTTGTGGCCTATATGTGTTCAGGACACAAAAATATAAGTGGTTGTGCTAGTTTATATAATTATCATAATTTGAGATATATTTATGTGCATTTCCAAGCCCTTACATTAATATAACGCTCTGTGTAAACATTATTCGCTCTACTTTTTGTAAAGATAGATACATCTGGGCGCTCACATGAAGTTGGTTCCACTTTTTGGCGCCACTTTAGAAATCTAAAACGCAATTTCAAAATGTAAATATATAATGCATATGTGTTATTGTGGCTAGTTTCGGAAAACCTGAGCCTAAAACCGAGGCTAAGCTTAGTTAGCCTATATCGCATTTGCGATATATCGCACATGCGTTTTGTAAGAGTTACAAATCACAAGTACGATATATCGCACTTGCGATTTGTAATACCAAAACAAAAAAATAAAACAGGGTTGTGTCCTCAATTTCTCATTTGACAGTCAAGGTATCCCATTCTATTTCCTAAGGAAGTTGTATGCAGAATTTATGGGGAAACATGTGAACTATTTTTATATTTTAGATTTTCAGGGTGTGGGTCATGGGATGCTCCAAGATAGGGAATGGGCTAGGAATGATCCTAACCATGTTCCACGCCCTCCACACACACCAAAACCCCCTCGGGTATATCCTCCTCCGGGTCCGGTGATTGATGATACACAGGAGGCCTTATTCCACTTGGCATATACATTGCTTCGACATGGGACTGTTTTCAAAGGCAGTGTAGGCCAAGGGGTTGGCACTTTTGGGGCTGACCCATCACAAACTCAAGTTCCACTTACTAGGTCTCCAACCGTACTAGAGCTACAGATTGCACTGGAGACACAGAGGGTTCAGAGCGTCGTGTTATTCCACACCCTTGCACTGCATGTGGAGGCATATGATATGGGCCAATTTCAGAGTTCCAGGATGATGTATTACTTCGATATGTAAATAAAACTCATTCTTTACATATTATATTTTGTTTTATATCACAATTTTCAATTGTTTCATAATTTCTTTATATTTAATTATCTAACAATTTACATGAACAAATATACAGTTGGTATCCCATGACACCCCAGATTCCCAAAGTCTGGCGGTTGATATTGATAACATTGATGCAATGGTCAATGTTGGATATGATTTTGGTGCTTCATCATTAGTTGTAAGAACTTTACTTTTTAATTTGTCATCGTTATTTACACATTTATAGTATAGATTGCAACATTCAATACGTCCTAATATGGATACAATATTTTTTTATGCAGGGTGGGCACGATGAGTTTGTGGACTCTCAGGCAAGTCCCTTGCATGTAGAGGAAGATTCCCAAACATGGGTATTATTTTAATTATGCTTTTAATTATTCTTTTGATGATTTAACATGTATGCTTTTAATTATTAGAAATTTTCTAATTGTATCTTTATGTTTTGTAACGTAGCATGATATGTATGCTAGCCGAATGACATTTTTGAATGATTCATATGCCCATCCATTTAGGCCATTGGAATTTATTTCACCCTCTGGTGACCCACGTTCTCACCTTTCACAGGTATATGTAGTATAGTTTAATTTGTACATCCAAGTATGTCTCGCTTTCTTTGAAATCTTCATTGTCCATCCATGTAGTATATGTCTCGTTTTCTTTGTATTTGATGACATTGACATATGTTACTTTATCTAGGAATATACTGAGGAAGTGGTGCTTGAAGAGCATAAAATCTAGGTTGTTGGTGACCCACCTCACAGGGAATTCAGTTAGTGAACCTCTCACATAGCACATGCAATCGTGGGATATTAAAGAATACCCTTAATTCCAAGAGATATTGACCCAAAATATTTTTGTTGAAACCCCCTCCCAATACTTAAAATCTCCTCCCCGCCCCTTTTTATACCTCAATCTGTATAAACCACCTTACCCACCCCCACCTTAAAACCCTCATCCCCCCAATACCTGCAATATATTGGTTTGATTTTTGATATTTTTAAAACCCACAATATGAACTAACGTGATAGGATATTGGCCAACAAGTGAAGCCCCTGTGACCCACCTCTCCCCCCAAGATACATGTATAATTGGCTTTCTTTGAAAAAATCATTTTCCGTCCATGTAATATATGTCTCGTTTTCTTTGTATTATCTAACATTGAAATATGTTACTTTATGCAGGAATTTAGTGAGAAAGAGGTACTTGAAGAGAACCAAATATATGTTGTTGATGACCCACCTCCCCCCCCCTAAGTACGTGTATGTCTCTCTTTCTTTGAAAAATTCATTGTCCGTCCATGTAGTATATGTCTCATTTTCTTTGTATTTGTTGATATTGACATATGTTACTTTATGCAGGAATATAGTGAGGAAGTGGTGCTTGAAGAGCACCAAATCTAGGTTGTTGGTGACCCACCTATCCCCCCCAGGTACATGTATGTTTCTCTTTCTTTGAAAAAATCATTTTCCATACATGTAGTATATGTCTCGTTTTCTTTGTATTATCTGACATTTACATATGTTACTTTATGCAGGCATCTAGTGAGAAAGTGGTGCTTGAATATCACTAAATCGATGTTGTTGGTGACCCACCTCTGCCCCCCCAGGTACGTGTATGTCTCGCTTTATTTGAAAAAATCATTTTCCGTCCATGTACTATATGTCTCGTTTTCTTTGTATTGTCTGACATTGACATATGTTACTTTATGCAGGCATCTAATGAGAAAGTAGTGCTTGAAGAGCACCAAATCAATGTTGTTGGTGACCCACCTCTACTCCCCGCCATTTACTTGTATGTATCGCTTTCTTTGAAAAATTCATTGTCCGTCCATGTAGTATATGTTTTTTTTTCTTTGTATTTGCTTACATTGACATATGTTACTTTATGCAGGAATATAGTGAGGAAGTGGTGCTTGAAGAGAACCAAATACAGGTTGTTGGTGACCCACCTCCCCCC
>LPNX010167802.1:106154-121234 GCA_001517045.1 Pseudotsuga menziesii
ACTCCATACAAGACCAAGACAAACGAATTGTATCAATGAAAATTAGAAATATATATAACTTCAGAAATCCACCCTTAATGAAATACCAAGATCATGGTTCAATTAACAACCCGTGTAGGGATATCATCAAATTTTTAACATCATAACCTCTCTCACACACCTTAAAACCTTTGACAATTGACACACTAACATGAGTTAGGTCAAGTCTCTCTTTCTAAGAGAATTTTCAAGAAAGAGTATCATAAAGGTAAATTCCCTCTACCTAAGAAATTCCATGGAATGTACAAGTGCCACTTGATCAACAAGAAATCTGTAAAGACCACCCTCTATCAACAAACTACAATCATTGATGGTGCACTATTTTACTTCAAACGTAAATTTACACTATACATATATTATTGTTGATTCACCTCCTAAACTTCTCTAAAAATCGTCCTAGCTATCCTCTTTACAATTCTAGTATATACCTTAAGCTACCCTAACCATACACTACCTAAATTCTTGCTAGTTGAAAATAATATGTCATAAATCAGCTACCTAAACCTCATCATTACCCTCTCACATCACATCCTAAACCATCCTAAACTACCCTAGAACCTTACCCTACCATCTTTACCTCAAACTACAAATTCCAAGTTTAAATCATTTGTTTACTATTGCTTTTTAAACAAAATCTGGATTTTGTTAAAATGCTTATTGCTTATTATGAAGGTGCATTGACTGGACATAAAGGGTAAATCATAAGTCCATCGAATATCATACATTGGTGCTTGAAACTTTCTACAAAACACATACAAATATGAAATCTATACTGATGATTTCAATTGACATTGGGATTAAATTGTTCACATATGTATCTTCATTTTTCCCTCTTTAAATTTTTGGTTTTGGGGCTAATTTCACAAATTGGTCTTTGCATTTATGAACATATGAAGTAGCAAGTAGTTCATATTAATCCCAATAAAAGTAGTTCATGTATGTGCATAGCCTAGGCATATGGCCTTTTGGTTTCTACTTAAATGATCTACTAACCAATCTAATGATCTAAACCTAAAGACGTCATAAAACCCTAGTTCCATCTCATAACTTGTGAACCGTAGTTATAGCATACAATTTGTAGTTAATGAAACCCTAGATGGTTTTCAATTTGTAAGTGTAGCCTAGGGCTATATGGTCGTTTGGTTTCTACTTTAGTGAAAATAACATAGCCTCTCATCTCTATACTCATGGTTTTCTTATAATTAATGAAACCTTAGTTGCTTTTGCTTGTAATTCATGTACATGTGCTTCTACTTCTAAGTCATGCATGGATGTGAACTTCCACTTGTGATCCATGTTCAATCCTATTCATTTTGTTTCATGTATGTGCATAGCCTAGGTATATGGCCTTTTGGTTTCTACTTAAATGATCTAATAACCAATCTAATGATCTAAACCTAAATAGATCATAAAACCCTAGTTCCATCTCATAACTTGTGAACCCTAGTTATATCATGCAATTTATAGTTAATGAAACCCTAGTTGGTTTTCAATTTGTAAGTGTAGCCTAGGGCTATATGTCTTGTTGATTTCTACTTTAATGAAAATAGAATAGCCTCTCATCTATATACTCATGGATTTCTTATAATTAATGAAACCTTAGTTGATTTTGCTTGTAATTCATGTACATGTGTTTCTACTTCTAACCCGTGCATGCATGTGAACTTCCACTTGTGATCCATGTTCAACCCTATTCATTTTGTTTCATGTATGTGCATAGCCTAGGAATATGTCCTTTGGTTTCTACTTAAATTATCTACTAACCAATCTAATGATCTAACCCTAAAGAGGTCATAAAACCCTAGTTCCATCTCATAACTTGTGAACCCTAGTTATAACATGTAATTTGTAGTTCATGAAACCCTAGTTGGTTTTCAATTTGTAACTGTATCCTAGGGATATATGGCCTTTTTTTTTCTACTTTAATTAAAATAACATAGCCTCTCATATCTATACTCATGGATTTCTTATAATTAATGAGACCTTAGTCTCTTTTGCTTGTAATTCATGTACATGTGTTTCTACTTCTAAGTCATGCATGCATGTGAACTTCCACTTGTGATCCATGTTCAACCCTATTCATTTTGTTTCATGTATGTGCATATCCTAGGTATATGGCCTTTTGTTTTCTACTTAAATCATCTACTAACCAATCTAATGATCTAAACCTAAAGAGGTCATAAAACCCTAGTTATAGCATGCAATTTGTAGTTCATGAAACCCTAGTTGGTTTTGAAATTGTAAGTGTATCCTAGGTATATATGTCCTTTTGGTTTCTACTTTAATGAAAATAACATAGCATCGCATCTCTATACTCATTGATTTCTTATAATTCATGAAACCTTATTTGCTTTTGCTTGTAATTCATGTACATGTGTTTCTACTTCTAAGTCATGCATGCATGTGAACTTCCACTTGTGATCCATGTTCAACCCTATTAATTTTGTTTCATGTATGTGCATAGCCTAGGTATATGGAATTTTGGTTTCTAATTAAATTATCTACTAACCAATATGATGATCTACACCTAAAAAGGTCATAAAACCCTAGTTCCATCTCATAACTTGTGAACCCTAGTTATAACATGCAATTTGTAGTTCATGAAACCCTAGTTGGTTTTCAATTTGTAACTGTATCCTAGGGATATATGGCATTTTGGTTTCTACTTTAATGAAAATAACATAGCCTCTCATCTCTATACTCATGGATTTCTTATAATTCATGAAACATTAGTTGCTTTTGCTTGTAAGTCATGTACATGTGTTTCTACTTCTAAGTCATGCATGCATGTGAACTTCCACTTGTGATCCATGTTCAACCCTATTCATTTTGTTTCATGTATGTGCATAGCCTAGGTATATGGCCTTTTGGTTTCTAATTAAATGATCTACTAACCAATCTGATGATCTAAACCTGAAGAGGTCATAAAACCCTAGTTCCATCTCATGACTTGTGAACCCTAGTTATAACATGCAATTTGAAGTTAATGAAACCCTAGTTGGTTTTTAATTTGTAAGTGTATCCTAGGTATATATGGCATTTTGGTTTCTACTTTAATGAAAATAATGAAGCCTCACGTCTCTATACTCATGGATTTCTATAATTCATGAAACCTTAGTTGCTTTTGCTTGTAATTCATGTACATGTGTTTCTACTTCTAAGTCATGCATGCATGTGAACTTCCACTTGTGATCCATGTTCAACCCTATTCATTTTGTTTCATGTATGTGCATAGCCTAGGTATATGGCCTTTTGGTTTCTAATTAAATGATCTACTAACCAATCTGATGATCTAAACCTGAAGAGGTCATAAAACCCTAGTTCCATCTCATGACTTGTGAACCCTAGTTATAACATGCAATTTGAAGTTAATGAAACCCTAGTTGGTTTTTAATTTGTAAGTGTATCCTAGGTATATATGGCATTTTGGTTTCTACTTTAATGAAAATAATGAAGCCTCACGTCTCTATACTCATGGATTTCTATAATTCATGAAACCTTAGTTGCTTTTGCTTGTAATTCATGTACATGTGTTTCTACTTCTAAGTCATGCATGCATGTGAACTTCCACTTGTGATCCATATTCAACCCTATTCATTTTGTTTCATGTATGTACATAGCCTAGGTATATGGCCTTTTGGTTTCTACTTAAATGATCTACTAACCAATCTGATGATCTAAACCTAAAGAGGTCATAAAACCCTAGTTCCATCTCATAACTTGTGAACCCTAGTTATAACATGCAATTTGTAGTTCATGAAACCCTAGTTGGTTTTCAATTTGTAAGTGTATCCTAGAGCTATATGGCCTTTTGGTTTATACTTTAATGAAAATAACATATCCTCTCATCTCTATACTCATGGATTTCTTATAATTAATGAAACCTTAGTTTCTTTTGCTTGTAATTCATGTGTACATGTGTTTCTACTTCTAAGTCATGCATGCATGTGAACTTCCACTTGTGATCCATGTTCAACCCTATTGATTTTGTTTCATATATGTGCATAGCCTAGGTATATGGACTTTTGGTTTCTACTTAAATGATCTACCAACCAATCTAATGATCTAAACCTAAAGGTCATAAAACCCTAGTTCCATCTCAGAACTTTTGAACCCTAGTTATTGCATGCAATTTGTAGTTAATGAAACCCTAGTTAGTTTTCAATTTGTAAGTGTATCCTAGGGCTATATGGCCTTTTGGTTTGTAATTTAATTAAAATAACATAGCATCTCATCTCTATAGTAATGTATTTCTTATAATTCATGAAACCTTAGTTGCTTTTACTTGTAATTCATGTACATGTGTTTCTACTTCTAAGTCATGCATGCATGTGAACTTCCACTTGTGATCCATGTTTAACCCTATTCATTTTGTTTCATGTATGTGCATAGCATAGGTATAGGCCTTTTGGTTTCTAATTAAATTATATACTAACCAATATGATGATCTAAACCTAAAGACGTCATAAATCCATAGTTCCATCTCATAACTTGTGAACCCTATTTATAACATGCAATTTGTAGTTCATGCAACCCTAGTTGGTTTTCAATTTGTAAGTGTAGCCTAGGGATATATGGCATTTTGGTTTCTACTTTAATGAAAATTTCATAGCCTCTCATCTCTATACTCATGGATTTCTTATAATTCATGAAACCTTAGTTGCTTTTTCTTGTAAGTCATGTACATTTGTTTCTACTTCTAAGTCATGCATGCATGTGAACTTCCACTTGTGATCCATGTTCAACCCTATTCATTTTGTTTCATGTATGTGCATAGCCTTTTGGTTTCTACTTAAATGATCTAATAACCAATCTAATGATCTAAACCTAAAGAGGTCATAAAACCCTAGTTCAATCTCATAACTTGTGAACCCTAGTTATAGCATGCAATTTGTAGTTCAGGAAACCCTAGTTGGTTTTCAATTTGTAAGTGTAGCCTAGGGCTATATGGCCTTTTGGTTTCTACTTTAATGAAAATAACATATCTTCTCATCTCTGTACTCATGGATTTATTTTAATTCATGAAACCTTATTTGGTTCTTCTTGTAATTCATGTACATGTGTTTCTACTTCTAAGTCATGCATGCATGTGAAGGAAACTGAGCAAAAGCCTAGTTTACGAAACCAATGCACAATGAAGTCACTGGGCCATCAAAACATGAGGGAAAGGGACAAATAGAGGTAATCACATGCCAGGAGATTAATGGAGTCGACAGTTCACTGATCTGACCTCAGGTTTTCGAGTTATGTCGAGTTGAAAGTCGCATGAAAATGTTGTTCAGGGACACTTGGTGACTTTCAGTGCGGGAGCGAAAAAACAAACAGAGCAACAAAATTGCATGTTGTTGGCTCATGATAGTTTGTATGGGCAAGGATGATATTGGAACCCTACCAAAACAGACACAATTGATGTTTTTGTAGAGTTGACCCACCAATGCAAGAGTTGCATTGAGGAAACTGAGCAAAACCCTAGTTTACGAAATCAATGCACAATGAAGTCATGTGGCCATGAAAACACAAGGGAGGGGGCCACCTATAGGTAATCGCATGCCGAGAGACCAACGGAGTCAACAATTCATCGATCTAACCTCAGGTTTCCAAGTTATGTCGAGTTGAAAGTCACATGAAAATGTTGTTTAGGGACACTTGGTGACTTTCAATGTGGGAGCGAAAAAACAAACAGAGCAACAAAATTGCATGTCGTTGGATCCTACAAGTATGTATGGGAAAGGCCGATATGGGAACCCTTCCAACAAAGGCACAATCGATGGTTTTGCAGAGTTGACCCACCGTTGCAAGAGTTGCATTGAAGAAAACGGAGCAAAACCCTAGTTTACGAAATCAATGCACAATGAAGTCACTGGGCCAGTAAAACATGAGGGATAGGGACACCTAGAGGTAATCGCATGCTAGGATACCAATAGAGTCGATGATTCGTCGATCCGACCTCACGTTTCCGAGTTATGTCGAGTTGAAAGTCGCATGAAAATTTTGTCCAGGGACACTTGGTGACTTTCGGTGCGGGAGCGAAAAACCAAACCGAGCAGCAAAATTGCATGATGTTGGCTCCTGCAATTATGTATGTGAAAGGTCGATATGGGAACCCTACCAACACATGCACGGTTGAGGGTTTTTTAGAGTTGACTCACCAATGCAAGAGTTGCAAGAGTTGAGCCAACAATGTAATTAAACAAACATTAATATAGAAAACATCAAAAAAAGTAAATTGCAATAGCTCGAGATCATGTTATTTCCCGATTTATATTTGTTGGTGTCTAAAGACACCGGGTTGTTCTTGGCACCTCCAATGTACCATATATTGTGTTTGTATCTTAGGCACACGAAAAGATAAACATTAGTACTCTCATAAGAAAATAAAGAGAACCCAATGAAAATGTGCAAACATTATTTATAGATAAATGGGCCTGAGATTGTAGGATCATGCTTATAGTGTCAAGTATCCTTTGAATAGTATTATATCTATGAATGGTATCCGTCAATCACAGGTTAGTACATTGGGAATAAACTAAGGCTAAACATTTGAAATTGTGCTTCAACACACACTTAAATGTTTAAATAACGCACCTGACAATGTAGCCACATTGGGAAATATAGTAACATATGACAATGCACTCACTTGAGTAGGCCATTTGGATCATCTCTGTTGCCGATGGTGTCCATGAATATTTCGTTCTCCATACGAGGAGCAAGTATTGTACATGTGGCCTATTTTGTTCAAAAGTGTGTGCAGCTTGATGTTTATACCAACTACCAGGTTGGTGAAGTGGTATACAATAGCTCCTGGTCTATAAACCTGATATACATACCCACCCTTACTTTTTTTTTGTGCTGATAGTTTTCAAGTACTCCCCTTTTATAACCATCAAGCCAGCTGGGAATTCAATATTTTCATCATCTGTAATAGGATCGAGAATGGTTTGTTTCCCCTCTAAGCAACATGCCAACCAATAGTCAAAACCCCATTCATTATTTTTTGGGGCAACCACTACATATATTTGACATGTGAAAGGAAATAGGTCGAGTTAACAATACATTTTTTAAATCAGATCTTGCATGTAACATAAATTAAATTTCTTTCAATGTGCATTCTTGTAGTGATTTAGGTACTACTAATTTACTTTTTTGTACCTTCTTGTATGAGATCCAATATGTGATCATAGTTTGTAGAAATATGTGTTTGATCATCTTCCAAATGGTCTATTTCATTAACCCCCTTGAAATCGATGCCAAGTGTCACTCGATCCCATGTATCAATTGTATCTGTATACTCACAATCATCCCATTCATTGATGCTAGAGGAACTGCAAAAGAAAGCCTTTAATCTTGTCCAAATTTGTAGGGCCGATTTTTCTGAGATTCTAATTGAATGAAACTGTCGAGTTCCATGCACTGTGTTCACCCGATGTGTTTGGGATCGATCCACATTTTTGAACTCCCAGAATATTCTCCCTACTAGGTGTTTACTTGTTTCTTGTTCTCCCATCACAGATGGGCACCATTTCACTATAGATGCAATGTCTCGAAGGTGAGCACCTGTAAACTTCATCTCTTCTCTTTGAAGGGAAGTTTTTATGCATGCACTGGTCAGCACCATCGTGCTCTCCTTTTTCATGACCAGCTTCAAAGTAGTTCCATATATGTGGCACCTTGTATTTTATGTGCAACAAACACAACCATTGAAATACATGTGCATTCTTGAACTGTCTAGCACAACCATTTGACCAAATCAAATGATGATAAAATGGTATATCCATAGCTATCACATGATCATAGAATAATTTAAAAAAAATTTGCACGTAATGGATTTTATGGGTTCGGTCATCACTTATGTAGAAGTGACTTTCTTTTAGTATCACACGTTTATCTTCATTGCTATCTGTCCCATGTCGATACGTGATATGGACCATTATGGTCACCTTCTTTGGGTGATAGTATTGACTTTGTATTTCATTTTATGGTTGTAGGGTGTAATTTTCCACAAAGTCAACCATTGGTAGTATTGTTTCGAGAAAGAAGGTGTCCCGACATATTCTGAATTGCTCATCTAGCCACTGTGCCATATCGACATGTTGAATGTACCGTTGGATCTTTCCACAAAACTCTGAAATAAAATGACATACTTGCACCTGGTGTAAAAAAATAAATAGTGTTATAAAACAACATAAAAATATTTACATGAATATTAATATGTCAATATTTAACAATGTTAAAACAACATCAACAATGTACATTCATTTAAATGAATATTATTCGTGTACATTGTCACCTATGAAGTCAACAATTTAATCTTCCTTCTTTCTTTCCCATCATGTAGCTGATATGTCTCATACTAATAGTTCTGCTTCTTGACAATTGCATTCCCAAATGCTTGATATTCACTCTCATGGATGTAATAAGACCATAATGATAGCCCACCACAATTGTTGCAAGAACCCTCTACACATTTTTTTAAGTAATGTGTCTTCCCATCTTGCCTCAGAAACATTATGCTATGGATGAAATCTCTAGATGACATTGGCGGTATTGTACTTGAGCATTCCTGCACATGGTTAGGATGCAAAAAACGACGTATATGTGCAAATGTATGATAATATAGATCAAACTCTATGTGGTATCTACAACAACAAGTGTTCAGGATGGTATTGATTCTAACATACCAAGGCTTGCATTTTTCAAAAGATATTTTCTCGAGCCTTAGTTCTACGTGGGAAACTTTAAACATATCGAACAATTGAGTTTGTGTCATGTCAAGATAATTTTTAACATGAGGTTCATTGTTCATAGAACCCCTACAATGTTTTATTAACACATCCTTTGTGTTAGAATAAGGCCTAGTGTTATCGTGCCAAAAAGTGTGCACTAGTCCCTTCACTGCTTCGACTAACTTCATGTCTTTGCAGGGAAACCTACCACTAAATGCAATGTTTCCATTTGTCCCTCTACATCAAGGTTGTCTCTTCTTACTAAATATTTTTTAAGTGTGTTTGGATGTAAAGGCACAATTTGTGATGTGCATTTAAGTAAACGATGTTATCTTGTGGATCTACGTACAATTGATTCAGCCAATACGCGTCGAGCCACATTACAGTCCTTTGAACGATTTTTTTTACCAATCAATGTGAATGCAACATCAAGAGATTTAACAATGTGATTAATTGATTCGATATTATTGAATGTTCTTATGCCTAACTTTCTTCTAACACTTGCCATATTTCTAGATTTAATCAAAGCTAAAAACAATTGGCATTTACCGACTTCGTATTTTTTTTATCAAAATATTGTTTCATTATTTGATAACAATGACGAAGGATAGTGCGTTTAGCCACCTTACCTTCCATGGAAGTCAATTCTCTCTCGTCCACTTGTATGTGTTTAGGAGTTCTCTTCATTTTTATGCGATATTTCTTGTCGTTTGAAATGCTGGAATGACGTTTACATCCACTACAGGTTGACAACTTCGATTAGGAGATTGAACCACCTGGCATGGTTGTTACGGAGTCACATTTGGATAGTCACAAACATAATGATTGAAATCTTCGCAAGAATGCCCGCTTAATAATGGACCAAGAATATCATGTCCACTATAACTAGCTTCCTTTAACATTGCATTATCTTCCTCAACCTATACGTCAGGTCTCTGTTGAGCGAGAAGGGGAAGTATTTGCTCATCTAATGAATGCCGACGATTTCTTGAATCTTCCCTCTTATTTTCTTTTTTATTTTCAGCTTCTTACAGTGTAAGCACCTTCCTCGCTGAATTCCGACCTCTATTACGTACATTCCCCATTCAAATCCACCCAAACTTGTACAAAACCTATGGATTTGTGCAAGAAATGATTAAATTGTAGGTTGACTAGTTCTCTATGCGCATATTCAGAAGAATTATGTATTTTGCTACAGTAAAAATGGTCCACAACCCGCAACCCAACATTTTTTATAAAATACATATCGCATATGTGATATAACGCATGTTCATTTTATCCCATATGCGATATGCATACATTGCTTTTTACTTAACATACATTTTTTACTACGTGATCACTAAATTGCATATGCGATTTAGTGGATATCAAATATTGAAACTTAATAACCTTATAATGGAACCCATACCCATGGTTAAGACCTCGAGACCTATCCTCGGTACACATAACCTCATAATGGAACCCATACCCAATTTAGAGGCCAAATATCCCATCTAGAAGGCATGTGTGGTAATTAAAAGACTCATGTATAGCTCACGAGCCATAAAAGATTCATTTAGGTCCTAAGACCCTACCTTTTCTTCCATGACATTGCTCAAAGTCCCAAACCTTATAATGACACCCTTATCCCATTTAGACTCCATTTATAGGGCTTGTCATAGTCTGGGACCTTGTGATTTGTCCATGAAGCATAAAAAAATCCTTTAATTCGTAGAAGATTGGATTTATCCTTGGACCATGGTACTGTCTTTAGAACTATCTCTTATTTGGAAATATTCATAATGGTTCCTATATGACCATGGTCAACGCCTTGAGAATAATATTCAATGTATAAAATAGTCTATTGGCACTTATATCTCATATTAAGGCTAAATATCCCCTTTAAAGGGCATGTGTACTGGTTTAAGACTTGTTTCCATTGCACTTTTGTCCCATTACCATGGTTAAGACCCTGAGACACATCCTTAGTGCATAAAACCTCGTAATCACACCCATATCCCACTAAAGGCCAAATATTCCATCTATAAGGAATGTGTGTTGATTTAGGGACTCATTGTCTTCTCTTCCATGACTATGGCCAATGTCCAGTGACCCATCCCTCCCATACAAAACCCTATAATGGCACCCTTATCCCATTATAATACCATTTAGACTCCCAATATTCCATCCAGACGGTCTATGGGGTGGCTCATGACCCAACATTACATCGGTTAAGAGGTGGGGGGAGTCAAAGGAGGGAAAGGAAGGTATAGAGGGAATCATGGGAGGGAGGAATGGCTGTTGGTCTCCAGAATGGTCTTTTATAATGATATTATTTACATTAATTTCTCATCTTATCTACCATGATTTAATACATTTATGTTCAATAAAGTTATATTTTACTTTGTTTTATTAATTAAATATCGTAAATATAAAGTAAGCCTAATATGTTATTTTTAATGTATTAAATGCAATATTGTGTAAATCATAAGCATTTTGGTACTCCATTTAGCCCTTCTTCCAGTACAGAGTTCTGCACTGGTTTGATGGCATGTTTCAATATTGGGTTATTGGTTTAGTCTATCCTCTCATTAATCCCATGAATACCTGCATATGTATAAACCATGAAGTAATGATGAGTTGGCACTAATTCACATTTAAATAAATTTAAAAATGAAAGAAGATAAAACTATTTTAATTTCATTTTAACAAAATTTGTTTTAAATTTGAAAATAATAACCAAAGTTATTTTAACCAAAATTGTTATTTTCATGACATGGTAATTCTTTAATATATAAAGAAAATCCACTCTTTATGCCACTTAAATTAAATACATGAAACACGTTGCTTAAGGAAATTTAAATTAGTTTTCTTTTTAAAAAGAAAGACACCTCATATTACTCCGCTATGATTTAATTTAAAGTGACTCCATATTTTATACGCGTTTCCTTTTTTTTTAATTTCTGTAGGTTAATATATTGTAAACGTTTTGTGCATGATGTAAAAGATGAATTCACCTACGTTGACGTGATGGAAGGGAGCGTACAAAGGGGATTAAGATACTTCTAACCTAATACATAATTAAATTACCAATCAGCAAACCCTACCGACAATCAACTCATGCAACAACCCAGCAGAAATTCCGCTCATAAACGACATGTATTAACTAACTTCCGTTACAGGTCATTCGGACCCATTTAGACCTTCATTCATTTTCTGTCAAAAACGTGTTTTTAACAGAAACAAAATTTCGGGATGGATCTACGGGAAAACGGAGGCAAAATTGAAAATTCTGGCACATGGGTTTTGTGCAGAATAGGCCCATCTAGGTCCCGAACAAGGAATTTTGTGAAAATTCAAAGCCATTTGGGAGCAGTTAGCGGTTCTCTGAAACCAACTTTTTAAGAAAACATGGTTGGTTGTTTTCTAAATTTAGAAATTAGTTGTAACAACTCAGGAAATTGGGGGATTCAACTCTATCCTTCCCCACTGGGTTGTTCATGTATAAATTAGACCCTGGAGATCTAGAGATGGACTGTATTATACAAACTTGGATTTTAATAATAGTGAATTTATTCTCTATCTGTTCCATTTGCGTCTCTGCTTCTATGCATCCAGTGATGGTGTAATCCGTGGAATCAACCTCTGCTCCTGAGAGGGACCCTCGGAAGTAGATGGATTTTACATTTTACCTCTGTTAATTCTGCTAAGTACCGCATGCTTTGTTCTTACTGTGCATACACTTTTTTTGTTCCTTTGTATATGCTCATAACGTTCTCTCCTTTCGTTGCTGTATAAATGTTTTCAATTCTGTCCATGTGTGCTATGTGCTATGTTGAATGAGCCCATTGTAATTCGTTAAGTAGGAAAAGAGATCTTTGTTGCGTGCATTTTATAAATAGTTGTTGTATTTCATAGATATCCTTTCAATTCATAAATAGAGTTTAAGCAAATTTCATAAATAACATTTACTGTATTTAGTATTTTCATTTATTTCAATAGTGATTAGTTTTTCTCGCACAGTAGTCTTTGTTTTACTTTGCACTGTAGCATTTTAGTTTATTTCGTGCAAGTAGTATTATTTCTCTTAGCATAGACTAGGGTTTGAAGTTAGTTTCTCCTGCACGCATTTGAATTCATTTTTATTTCTTTGCATCTTGGATCCAAGTGTTTTTATTGTTGTAGCTATCATCAATTAGAAACAATTGTATTTTCAACTTCATTTGGTTAATTTGCAGTAGGAGTTAGCTTTCAAGATAAATGCAATTAAGTAGCTAGAACAAGTAAGTTTTAGTTTAGTCAAATAGACTTTCATTTCAAATGCTCATAGTTAGTTTTCTCTCATAGTAGAGCAAGCTTTGCTTTGCTCAAAACTAGTTTGCAATTTAAATTCGTATAACATGATTATATTTTAATTCTCAAAATGTTAAGTCTTTGGTTAACTTAGATCATAGAATATATAGATTTTGAGTTGTTCAATAGTTGTAATTATTTTGTTGTTTATAAAAATCAATTTTATTTTGTTTTCGTGTAACTTGCATCTTCAGAATTCATACGGTTGACCATTCATACCTACGTTTAGACTGTTTTTTCATACCTTAATTCATACTGTCTCTCAACCTTCCATTCGTATTTAGACAGAATTTTCAGTATTTTCCAGAATTTCCAGTATTACATTTTTATGCAAAAATAATTAGTTATGGCTTAGGTTAATTTTCCAGTACTTTATCATGTTCTGTAGATAGTTTGGGATTCGAATCCACCTTTATCATTTCATATTTGGTTTCATATTAACACATAGATTAATTAAGCCCACATGGGTGTGGCTCATTGGCGGTTCCGTTGTTATGAAGTCATTTGTGTAAATTGGAGGTCACGAGATCAATCCCACCCGAGTTTACCTGTGTCCCATGTCTTGCGGCGGGTGTGGGGCACCTAGGGTTATAGTGGTAGAGGGAATGGATCCCTGGACCCCGTGTCATGCGAGTACTAGCCCGACCCTAGTTGCTGATTCCCCTAGTAAAAAAAAAACACATAGATTAATGATTTATGTTATAAGTTATAATGAAATCCACTTATACCTAGATTCCATTTTACAATAGCTATAATTAAACCTATTTACATTTTAACTCGGTCTTACCAAGCAATAGGAAATGATCTTATGATTTTAGTGCAAAAGTAAGTGTAGTTGCTTCTTAGTTTTTGGTATAAATAGTTCAATTGCTTCCATGCCTGAAACATAGAGCAGTATACATAAACCCAGTTGGTCTTATAATCATTTTTCTTGTTTTTATTCATAATTTGGAATCATTTTACTTGTTTTTATTCATAATTTGTCATTCAGCTCGTCATTTGGACTGTCATTCAGACTTTAATATTTTCTGTTATGTTTTTATGAACAACTAGAGTTTAATTTCTTAGATTTTTGGTTTGCATTTATTTCCTGTAGTTGGCTAGTACCTGCATATGTAGTTAGAACCTTGTTTTGAATTACATAGAGTTTCGTTTAAGTTTCATATTCATTTTTAGTCCTTGTTCATCTCTTTAGCATGCCTTTAGTATTCATTTCTAGTTTGTATTTGGATTTCCAGTCAACACTTTATCTTTGCTTTTATAGCTTGTTAATTTCCCTAGAACTTGTTGATTCCACCTTTAGCTTAGATTGGTTCAATCCTTCAATCCTGAACATATACTGTTTGCATCTCATAAGCTACCTTCTCGGATTGACATTTAAATGTTGAATTAGATAGCATATATTTTCACAATGGGTAGGGGACATATATGGGGGGGATGAAGGGAAGAGAAATATAAGGGGAAGGGAGGGATGGGTAGGGGAGAGATATGAGGGGGTACTAGAGGGAGTACAAATATAAAGGGAAGGGATTGGTGGGAGGGGAATAAATATAAGTGGGAGGGAGGGCCCTGGGGTATTAGACATTTTCAAGAGATGAAACCTCTAATATATGCCCTAAATTAAGCTTCTAGGCATCTAGGACCACCAAAAACACCTTAAAACACCATATGTTACGTCTTGAGGGCATTCTTAGCTATGTGTATGGGCATTGACACCATTAGGTTGTTTTAATCACTAAGGATCAGTTTAGAGACCCTTGACATGGTTGAGCGATCAGGAAACTAGGGTTGTTTACACTAAAGGAAGATTCTAGGGATCCACATGAAAGAATAATCTATCAAGTCACCACACATGACCTCTCAGCTAGGGGGTCTTTGGCCTTAGATTAGGGATATGAGAGAAATTGGGATTTTTTTTACAGTAGTTATGGGTCTTGGGCCATATGCATGGAAATGGGAGGAAATCCAAGCCTTGGGCCCTAAATG
>LPNX010167827.1:0-65697 GCA_001517045.1 Pseudotsuga menziesii
TAATGTAGTGTTGGAATATATATATATATGGCTGCATAAAATTAATCTCACTATTCCATTTATTATTATAAACCGAACTATTCATAAAGTGTTGGAATATATATATATGGCTGCATAAAATTAATCTGACTATTCTTAATGTAGTGTTGGAATATATATATATATGGCTGCATAAAATTAATCTCACTATTCCATTTATTATTATAAACCGAACTATTCATAAAGTGTTGGAATATATATATATGGCTGCATAAAATTAATCTGACTATTCTTAATGTAGTGTTGGAATATATATATATATGGCTGCATAAAATTAATCTCACTATTCCATTTATTATTATAAACCGAACTATTCATAAAGTGTTGGAATATATATATATATATATATATGTGTGTGTGTGTGGCTGCATAAAATTAATCTGTCTATTCTTAATGTAGTGTTGGAATATATATATATATATATGCATAAAATTAATCTGACTATTCCATTTATTATTATAAACCGAACTATTCATAAAGTGTTGGAATATATATATATATGGCTGCATAAAATTAATCTCACTATTCTTAATGTATTGAAGTTTTCCACTCGATATGTATCTAATAAGATATGTAATATACTTAAATTAAAACTATGGGCTGCATCCATGATCATGTAAAAATGATTATAAACACTAAAACCATTCACTGCAATTATTGGGTAGACACAATCACATAACATTTCTTCATAAAAACTCGGAGAGGCATATGAATCAATTCATTATCTTTTAGTATACTTGAACAATTGACGAGTCACATAGAACGTTGGATTTAAAGTTTTACAAATAAAAAAAAATGCACGCAATAGATCACATGCAATCCACAAATGTAAATGGATGGATCACATGCCTAGAACACCCATATCTAAATTTTTACAAATAAAAAAACGCAGGAAATAGATAACATGCAATTCACAAATGTAAATGGATGAATCACATGCCTAGAATATCTTGATCTAAAGTTTTACAAATAAAAAAACGCTGGCAATAAATCACATGCAACCCACAAATGTAAATGGATGAATCACATGCTTAGAAAATCCGGATCTAAGGTTTTACAAATAAAACTGCAGGTAATAGATTAACATGCAAACCACAAATGTAAATGGATGAATCACATGCTTAGTACATCCGGATCTAAGGTTTTACAAATAAAAACATAGGTAATAGATTAAAATGCAAACCATAGATGCAAGCGCAGTCAAGGATGGAACTCTTATCAAATTCCAAATCTGTAAATTAAGATAAAAATGCAGGTAATATATTACCATGCAAACCACAGATCCAAGTTCAGTCAAGGATGGAATTCTTATCAAATTCCAAATCATTCCGTTTTTTCAGGTATTTCTTGTTTTTGGGGTAGCGGGGTCTGTCAAAAGTATGCCGAGTGGGTACTCGTTGGATGCAGAATTTAATTCCACATCCAACGAGCTCTCCCGATCGAAATTTGAGTAAAAAAACGGGGAGATATGTCAAAAATACAAACAAAAAAAGTAGTTTTTTAATGATACCTATCCCCAAATTTATATTAAAAAAATGTTTAAGACCTATACGGTATTTCAAATTTAAAGCAATTTCATTGGCTAACACATGATGACATGGAATTTGAATAAAAGTTAAAAGGCCCATTTTGAGTTGAAATTTCCTCTAATGGAAGGAAGGAATCGACTATGAGGAGACCTTTGCACTAGTAGATAGGTACACCTCAATTAGAACCATCCTTGCATTGGCACCAAAATGAAGTGGAAGTTACACTAGATGGATGTAAAGATAACCTTCCTAAATGGTTTGATACAAGAAGAAGTATATATCAAACAACCGCAAGGTTTTGAGAGAGAAAATCAAAAACTCATGTATGCAGGCTCAAGAAGGCATTGTATGGGTTAAATCAAGCACCTAGAGCATGGTATGGAAAAATTGATGGATTTTTGATTATTTTGGGCTTTAGCAAGAGTAAAGCAGATCCCAACCTTTACTAAAACGTTGAGGGCGATGGACTTATGATATTACTGCTAGTATGGAGATGATCTATTTTTGACAGATGAAGATAAGCCCATCAAAGAATGTAAGAAGAAGCTTGCTGCAGAATTTGATATGAAATACCTTGTAATGATGCACTACTTTCTAGGTCTTGAAGTATGGCAGTATCTAGAAGAGATTTTCCTAAACCAAGGGAAATATGCGATAGAGATCCTAAAGAGATTTGGGATGATGGATTGCAATGCCATGACTACTCCGATGATAACAAATTCGAAGCTATTGAATGATGAATCTTTAGAAATAATAGATGCCACCTTATACAAACAGATTATTGGTTCTCTAATGTACTTAACCAATACAAGAACATATATATGTTTTGCTTAAACACTCTAATTCAATATACGGTGAATCCCAAACATATTCACCTAGTAGGAGAAAGACATTTGATGAGGTACCTAAAGGGGAATTTAGACTATGGTCTCATATATGCACCAAATGGTGAGATCATATTACATGGATTTACAGATTCAGATTGGGCAGGAAGTACCGAAGATAGAAAGAGAAATTCAGGGTGTTGTTTTAGTTTGGGATCATACACGATCTCATGGTTCAGTAGAAATCATTCCAGTATTGCACTTAGCATGACATAAGATGAATACATTGTAGCATGTTCAGCTTGTAGTGAAGAAGTATGGATTCACAAGATGTTGATATGATTATTTGATGCAAAAATAGACGTGAATAATATCCATTGCAATAATTAGAGTTGTATTAAGATGACAAAAAACCTGATGTTTCATGATAAGTTGAAACATATCGAAGTTAGATATCATTACATTTGGGATATGGTACAGAAGGGAGCTATAAAGTTCAAGTATTTTCCTATAGATGAACAAGTGGCAGATGTGTTGACTAAGCCTCTGTCTTGTGTAAAGTTTGAATACTTTTGAGACAAGCTTGGCGTAGTCCGAAAGGGCCTCCCTCGAAAGAGGGAGTGAAGAAGACAGTAGAAGGTTGCAGTGGTGTGGTAGCCTAGCCTAGGGTAGGGTACATATGGCTAGGATTGTTGGCCCAAAAGGGTTAGTAAGTTAGATGAGGCCTATTTATCCTAGCGGGATTAGTATTTCTAGCTAGGCATGTTTATCCCAAAATGGTTAGTAAGCTAGACAAGGCTTGTTGGTCCCCAGGGAGATCCATCTGTCTGACTAGGCTTGTTGACTTGAAATGGTTAGTAAGTCAGAAAAAATGCATGGATGAATCTACCAGAGAACCCACCAAGGTGTTGCTTCAAGATGGTCAGTGGGAAAGAGGTAGTATCAATATTCCTATACTGATGTGGCAAGTTTAGTATTATCATACGAATGTTGTTGTGATGTTGATGAGACAATTTCGATATTTCTATACTGATGATGATGATCTTCCAATATCTTATAATGCAGATTATGGTCTAGTAGTTATTGATGATGTTGCTTTAGCACTAATATGCTAATGATGTTGTTGTTGTATTTACATATTGATGTTGCATATGATGATTCAATATTTGCATACTGATTTTGCAGATGATGATCCAGTATTTACATACTAATGTTGCAGATGATGATTCAGTATTTACATACTGATGTTGCAGATGATGATCTAGTATTTACACACTGATGTTGCAGATGATGATCATGGTGACAAAGAAGAAGATTCAATATTCACATACTGATACAATTCTAGATTGATCATGAAGATACATGACGGTGTTCCAAAGATTCCTATGACATATAGAGACTCACTAGCCAGATGTATAGTTGTGGTAGTGGTTTCTAGCTTTGTAGAATACCTTCCTAGTTAAGAGGGAGTGTTAAAGTATTATAACTTTAGAATATATTCTAGTTGTACCCATTGTATTCCTTTTTTAGGAGATGTATCTAATTTGATTGGTCATGTAAGAGTCATTGAAATAATGATTTATGTTGATGATACAATTTCCATATTTCTATACTAATGACGACGATGGTCCAACATCTCTATGTTGATAATACAGATGATGATCTAGTAGTTATTGATGAGGTTGCTTTAGCACTAATATTCTAATGATGTTGTTGTATTTACATACTGATGTTGGAGATGATGATCATATTATTTACATACTGATGTTGTAGATGATGATCCAATATTTACATACTGATGTTGCAGATGATGATTCAGTATTTACATACTGATGTTGCAGATGATGATCCAATATTTACACACTGATGTTGCATATGATGATGATGATGATGATAAAAAATAAGATTCAACATTCACATACCGATACAGTTCCATATTGAGGATGAATATGCATGATGGTGTTCAAAGCTTCCTATGACATGTAGAGACTCACTAGTCAGATGCATAGTTGTGGTAGTGGTTGCTACCTTTGTAGAATACCTTCCTAGTTAAGAGGGAGTGTTAAAGTATTGTAACTTCAAAATATATTCCAGTTGTAATAGTTGTATTCCTCCTTGAGGAGATGTATCTCATGTGATTGTTCATGTAAGAGTCATTGAAAGAATCAATGTAAACACTAGTATTTTTGAACACAAAACCTGATGGCTTAAATGTATGATTTTTGACATATTAATGTCGACAATTTGAAAATCCTCTCTTTTTTTAAACGTTGGTTAAATTTTAGTTTTCTTATGACAATGAAAAAACCTTGTCAGACTTCCAACATACACTGGTCACATTTTTGATGGATCATTTCACTTCATGGATGTCGCATATTAGTCAAAGTTTGCTTCATGGATGTCGGATAATCGATGGAGATTGCACTTCAAGGATGTCAAATTTTTGACAGACTCTCCTTCGTGGAATTCAGATACCCGACGGAGATTTCACTTCATGGATTTCAAATTTCTAACAGAGTCTCCTACATGGATGTCAGATAACCGACGAAGATTTCACTTCATGGATGTCGAATATCCAACGGATATCCCTCCAATTTTTTGTCTGAAGTATAACCGCATTGTCGGATGTAATAGACATATGACAACAAATTTCAATTCAGTGACGTCGGAGATCCGACGACGTGTCCTTCAAGAATGTCGAATTTTTGACAACTATTCCTCCACTTCGACGTCGGTAGTATAACCACGTTGTCAGATTATATGGAATTACGACAACAAATTTCACTTCACACACATCGCATATTCGACGAGGTGTCCTCCAATTTGGTGTCAATAGTATAAGCACTATGTCGAATTTAATTGATATCCGAAAACAAACTTCACTATATAGATGTCAGATATCCGACGGAACAATGTAAATTTAAAACAAAATATTTGGATTCAACAAAGAAACCAGGTGACCATCATTTGATATGGTATTCCTCATTCTAGATGCCTCATTCATGGATGAGTTTATAGCAATTGAGGGGTTGATTAGAAGGATTAAGATGATGATGAAGAGAAGAAAGAAGAATAAATGGTGGGGGTGGAGTTACCTCTTTCTAGTATATAGCAAGATCACAACAATAAGAGGCATTTCCCCCTAAATAAACCACAACACATGCTCCAACAAAAACACCAACATATAAAATAATCATGCCCATCTTGTACTACATTGGATTCAAGGGAACATGAGGATTGGAAAAAGATAATAATCACAAAACCTATGCAAGGGGACTACTGGATGGGACAACCTGTTTAAGGTGACAATTTTCAAATATAATTTGAATACTATTTAGGAGATCACTGCATAGACTGCCCATCCCAACAAATGTTGATGTTACACTCTAAAAGTGAACATTACTGCAAGTCAGAGTTGAGGTACAACTTATGTTTGAAGGTTATTTTTTCTCAGAACCTAGAAAATGTTTCACGGGTTTCATGGCTTAGGGATGTTACTATACCCATAATTAATAGGACTATTGTCTTCGCGAAAAAATGCCATTTTTAGCTTTCAAATTCAAACCGGAATTCAAAAAGGGTTGTAATTGCTAGATGGTTTTGGGCTATTAAGAATGCCATTTTAGGGAGAATTTGGGGTTGAGAAATGTTTGGAAAAGCCTTAGTTTTCACAAGCCTGACAAATAACCCCCTTCATTAATGTTTACATGCCCATATTTGTGAAAGATGTTGTTTGTTTCCACAATCCATGCCCATAATCACTTCAAAACTGGCCAGTTTTCTTTTTTTGATTCACAAAATTCCTTCAAAAAGATATCAGACTTTATTCTAGGGTTGTTTATGCCCAAGAGACTTCGGTAACCTAGTTAAAAAATGGGACAAATCAAAGGATCCAAACAAGAGAAACTTGAAATTTTAATATCTTTGGATCATATATTTCCAACTAAATGAAAAAATTGGCATTGTCAAATGTTGATTACAAAATAAGGAAGGGAAATTGGATCTCCTTCTATGAATGCCCAATTTCTAAAGTGGTAGTGCAGTTAGTTTACCCTTAATGAAGGTAGATTGAATACAATAAATTTATATTTGAAATGTATTTCCCTTTAATAGTTTTTTTAGATAATTTTTGGTCCTTGTTGAAAAATGTAACTTATTGTTGATTCTATAGGATATTTATGGATTCTTTTCTACTTGCAATTGATTTTTCACAAAGCTTGTCCCTCATATATCCTAATAAAAGCTCACAAATTATGTTTCATTTCTTTCAAATATTCAACTTTCCTATACATTTTAGGCATAAGAGTAAGTCATGTAAGCTTCATATGCACTACATATTTATGGTCAAGAAAGGAAGAATAATAAATGGTAACTTAATGACTGCCAAAGTACCGTAAATTGTGGTGGACCTAGAGTGTTCCAAGTGACTCAGTCTTCAATGAATCTTAAATTCATGTTGTTGCTAAATTAATCAGTCAGCTGAAGAAACCCATTCATTTATGTTTTATCTTTGACCATGTGAATGTAATATAGCCTTTATCAAGTTCTCCCTTTTTGGTGACATGAACCTTCAACATACTCAAGCCATGCCCATCTATGGTGAGGATTTTAGTTTTATTCTTTTATTTTTTATTCTAATTTTAGTGGTACAACATATTTATGGTTGTGGAATACATATAATAGATATGGACATAATCAACATGGTATAGTAAATTTGGTCCCATATGAAAATTAAGGAAATTTTTGCATATATGGCCACATTTTCTACCTATGCACTGAAAGGAAAATGCAAACCAAGCTTGTCTTGGAAAATTTAGAGATGTCACACTTGTGCCAATGTGCTTTTTCTTATCCATTTCCATCCCTTTGGATCACCCATGCAGGCTAGTAGTGAAATGAAAATCTATGACAAGTCTTATTTTTTTCACAGGTAACATATCCAAGAGATATCTATTTTGAGCTACATCTTTGAGGCCTCTAAGGGGTTGTCATTCCAGGCCATAGGTCACCATACTGACAGAGTCAATATAACTTGTTTTTGGATTTCTTCTATCCTGCTCTTTTTTCTAGCAATAATTACCATGACCTAGAGCAATATGCTTAAAACCTTATATTAAGGAGCTTGGGAATTATGTCTGCCAGTCACTCAATTTTCTAAAGAATAGAGATTGAACTAGGATATGGAGCATTGTAGTAAATTGATGGACATTGTACCTATACCATTTATCATTGTTATGTTGTAACTTGTAGTACATATATCTCAAGTAAAATATTCAGGTTTATCATAACCATACACACTCAAGAATACTGTATCAAAGTCACAAAATCATGCTCAAAAATTCATCTCCAAAACCTCAATGAAAAATGCCAACACATACAATATCTCATACCTTGCAGGAAAGCATTCACTAAGAGGAAGACAACAGTGATAGTAGGCCCATAGATAGTCTACCCAAGGACCATTATATTTGCAGTGCTAATAAGATCCCTCTTTGGAAGAGTCTTTGACAACAAGCCAAACCATAAATGCAACATGGGGCATGAAAGGATGAGTCCATTTCCAGTCATTGTTAGGGTCCTTGATTTATCAAATTCTAGCTTGTCTGAACGAACCCTCAGTAGTCGGAAGAATCTGATGCAAAAAAAGTAATGACCTAATATAACCGTGTAGATGAAAAATTGTTTGTGAAAGAAGAATAACATTGTTCTATAGAAATCAACCAATAAGGAAACTTCAAATATGTTTAGCAACACTATAAATTCATTATAAGTGGACAGTATAACTAATGAATAATAAAAAGAAAACCACAACCCTTGTTGCATAGTTTGAAAAACTGTCATTATGAATTTAGAAAAAAGTAAAAGGATGATCAATGCTTCAAATCAGCCACATTCTTACCATCTTTCTCTTTTATGGTGATTTCGTTTAGGGTGTTACCCATTTATTTTAATTGTGTCCACTTAGGTTTTGATGAGGCTATCTAGTATGATCATAACAAACTAGGGATAGATTGAAAGGGAAAATTGTTTGGAGCCCTAATAACAACAATATGATGTTAGATAATTATGGATAGACTTGGACGCTCATGGAACTATATGGAAAGATTCGAATTGGTCTTACAATGCCTCATTTATGTATTAGATAATTCTAGGATTTAGTGAATTTATGCTATTATCAATTGTGTTAATAAGAAGTGGACCATTCAAGATCACAAAACAAGATGGATGCTATTTTCCCACTCTTCTTATTAACAATGCTATTTTCCCACTCTTCTTTTAATTATGAAGTACATGGACTGTTGGTCCTTCATAACAATCTAGCATCCAGATACCACCTACATCACTCCGAATTTACAAACAAGAGTGGTTTATTACAAAATGGAAATGGTTAAGCATGTTATGTGGAGATGCAAGGTTTCATTAGGTTTTTGGGAATGAACTGTTGTTGAATACAACACTCTTTTCGTTGCCCCTCTTCATTCAAAATGGGTCTCTTTTGGGAATAAATTGATGAACCGACAGGACAAAAGGAGTATGTGCAATGTGGTCAGACCAAAATGAATATCCTTTCTATGAAAAAGACACTGTTGAGCTACCTTCCATGAGGCAAATAATATTTGTATAATACATTCGAGAAAACTAACAATTTTTATATTAGAGTTAAAGCTATGTAGATCTCATAGATCTCAACTAAGACATATACATTTAGGAAAGATTTATATTGTATTGATATAAGAGAAAATAGAATTTTGCTTACCATCCTCACTTATGTAGGGAGGCAAACCCATGTGAATGCTCCTTGGACCACGATGTATAAATCTTGATGTACATTTTTATTGTTTAGTAATGAAATGCCAAATGTATTTTGCAAAAGAGGCACATATAGCTTTCGAAAAAGATTTAGGGGATTTAATATTGCGTGTTGAGTAATTGTGAATAACAACGTGTGTTCCAATATACATAAAATTCTGTTTAGATATGAAAAAATAAATACAAGCATCACATAAATCCATGTTTTCTGCAACTCTATATAAAGACATGCATATTTGATTCAACGTCAACTAAGTTGAGCATTAGTCTAGAAGATATCCTGTAATATATCCTCATTTGTGTGTAGAAGATCAAATATAAAGAATGGGATCAAATACCAATAGCATGGGACAAATATTTGAGAACCGCAGTTGGGGATGGAATTGGGCCAAATGTAACAACTGGATAGACTTCTAAAGCTGAAAACTTGATAGTTGAGTCTCTTCGCTGATATATCTAATCCACAAGAAGGAAAATGTATTAGATTGGATAGCTTAATTTAACAACCCTATGGTTGCAGCCTGAAAATTATGCAATTTATTAATTATTTTATTCTTGTTTTTAAGTAATATTAGTCACTCATAACCTCTTTGTAAACAATGACAAAATATGGCTAACAATCAAATATAGCTAGTATCATATCCACCTCACACTTCCTTGTAGAGTTAGCAAGAATCCCATAGGATTCCCCATTTGGTAGAATGGTTAACACCCATGGATGGTACTGATAAAAAGATGCAACACATGTCTACAACCCCAAGAATCAATGTTCCAGGAAAATACTTGTAAGCATTAATGATACAAGATAAGATAATCTTGAGCTATGAAATTTCCATATGCACACTATATCCACAACTTGTGTTTAAAATACTTTCATAACAGTGACAAAATCAGAATAGAGAGTGAGAGACAATTTTATGAAAATGAACAATAACATGAAGAGTTGGTAAAATGAGGACTACTGTATAATATAAATTTCTCTTCAAACGATATCCTAAACAAAAGTGAGTACTCTTGGAATTCATAGGATAACTAGAGACAAACACATAATGTCTATGGTTAGTTTAAAAGTTTAAAAGCTAAAGTTCATTGCTATAAATTTCTAACACATAAGATAGACAAAATATAGGCAGCTTTCTTAAAGTCTGTCAAAAACAATATTGGTAATAAATATAATCATGTGAATTTGAATAATGCATCAAACCATGCAATAAAAAAAATGTTTCTAATGCCATGGTTTGCTTTGTACATTGTTCAAACCAATCTCAACTAGAACAAAAAAAGAATAGAGTCCATCAATTCCTTTCATTTAAAACTACTCACCTGCTTTCCTATCCACTCTAGGGAACCACTAACCTCTCGAGTACCATATAAGGAAGAACCATGAGGAAGCTACATCATTAATGTCACATTGACACATAATAGCCTAAATGGGAAGGTTAGAAACCTTTTATGAATGCCCAAAATGGATTCAAAAACATGATCAGTGAGATTACATCCATTACAAACATATACATTCTATGTCTTTTGTAACAAATCCTATAGTATGTGAACAATCGTAGATTAGAGAATAGTCTCAAACCTCAATGGTGACAATCTGCTGCCCTTTTCCCTTGCAGATGCTCACAAAATGGAATGTAATACAACAACTTTTGTATAGAAACATCAAGGAGAGAATCTCTGGTATTAGCATAAAAAAATGATAAACTTGGAAATTCATCTTTCCTTGTATATTCATCACAATCAAAGCGATAAACATATTCTTTGAGGATAGGCATGAAAACCATATTCCTGGAGTGCTCCATATTTCCAGATCCTTGTTGATCTTCCTAGCCAGTCATTCCTGATGTTAATTGGTGGTCTTCCATGTAGGAGAAATTTATCTACGGAGATCTATTCCTGGGAAATGGTCCCTTCCTATTCCATACTAAAATTAGGAAATACTCCTTCCTTCATTCATATTTATAGTGTTTTATTCTATTTAAAATATACAAAATATCGTTGTGTTTCCTAGCATGTTTCATTCTATCTTTATATTTTAATGCTCTATATTTTCTATTCTTTTTCTTAATCCAACTTCCCAATGGGAAAATTTGCTCCATTTTCAAGCTTTGAGAATTCAATAACAACATAACCATAGGTAGATAAGATAGCCATTATTCATTTAAGGTGTCCACTTCTTTGTGTGTAAGATCGTAACATTGGTTCATTGCTCCACTAATGAAGTCTCTAGGTCATTCAACTCAATGTAATCCATCTCTTGAACCTTTGTACGATTAAAGATATACAAAAGATGTTATAGTTTCATGCATTGCTATAAAGCATGAGAAAGAAAACAAACCAACACAACTGGAACAAATATATAGCAAAGTAAATGGAATTTGCATTGTTTTGAGACTGGATCTTAGATAGTCAACTAAAAATAATTGCTATTGATATAAAACAAGAAGAAAATAATCAAAGCTACTTTTTCCAAGTTAAATCCGAAGTTGCACTATGTGAAAAATTGACCTTAAGGTGTAATAGTAGACAATATTTTCTTAGTTACATGGAAGTCAACACTCAACCAATTGATAGGAATGAAAAAAAATACAATGAAAGATTATTTATTTTGATTTCAAATATTGTAGATATTTTATGTTTGCCTTTGGAAGTCTTGTGCCTTCATATGACAATGCATAGAAAATTATCTTAGTGGGCACTTTAACTAAAACTAATGCATGCTTGGAGACCTGCCCCTAAGGTTTGAAAATTTTATCAGGTGAAAATATCAGCATGTATAATGTTAGGAAAAAGTATCGAAAGACAGTTTGAGGACTGACAAATGAAAATAAAATTTCATACCTTAGTCTCTTTCCTGGCTACGATTGGAAGCTTATCCTTTAGTTGGTTTTGGTGGGAAACCACCCTTATCAGTTCACTTACAGGGGGAGCCACCAATATATAATGACATGTAACAATGGAAACACCCTGGAAGGCAGCTCCCATGTAGTGGTTGGGGTATTGACCATATTTTTCACTATTTTGGAACTCAAGATACTGACCATATTGACCATATTTTGTCACTATTTTTGGAACATAAAAGTCTTTTCTATTGAACATATTTGTCACTATTTTGGAACTCAAGATATGTTTTTTTACCTTTATTGGAACTCACAGTCATTTTCCAATGTCATGACTCAATATAAAGATTTTGTTTTGAAAAATATTTATATTGCTAGGTAAACAAAATATGTATTCTAAAAATGTAAAAGCAAAGAAATGCATACTTACTATGGGTCAACATATTACTGTTCTATCCCAAATATGTTTGTCTACTAAACATTTCAAACAAAGTTTGTCTTAAAATATTTTGTTATGGAATTGTCTTAAAATATTAATATTTAAATGTCATTACCATTTCTAAATGTAGATATAAGTATGTTTTCTATGGGTACTCTTCAACATGAACATGATACAAAAATGCACTCATATTTTCCCAAATTCATATTTAAGGTAGTTTGCAACCACTTTTTTTTCCCAGAACACAATATTGTGGAGGCATGAGGTTGTTATGCTGCATGGAACTACCCAAAAGTAACTGATGAATGTCAATTTACAGTTGTTAGGGATCAGGAACAATCCACAGGTTTCCTAGAATTTGAAAATGTTGTTGTTTTATACCTAAACAACCACCCATATTTGACTTAGGATAAACCTAGACCTAATATTTACCACTGCTATGACCCCAAAACTACTAAGACTGCTCAAGAATATGCCCATAAATCAAATAATGGATTTTTTCTGTGTTCACTGCCCCTTTCACACACAAGTGGTGAAATAAAGTGCCCTTACCGTTGTTTTATCCCTCATACTTGCGCAAAATTGCTCCAGAACTAGAATTATTGTTGTCTGACACTATTTGGAGGTTAGAAATTGAATATACTTTACTTTGTCCATTCATGTTTACTAAAATATATATTAGTTCCATACATCAATCCAAAAATTAGTGCACTGCATCATAAGTGTTGTTAGTAACTTACTAGAACATGTTACCACCTATATTGCATGGCGTTCACCTAGGTTTTCATGAGGGTTCTAGACGTTACATATATACCATTTTTCATGGAATTATGGACACTTTGAAAACTCAGGTCTTGTTCCAAATCTCAAGCAAGGATTAATAAATAATTCTGGTAAGTTTTGGGCCAATATGTGGGATGAAGCATCCTTTTTTTGGAATTTATCAACAGTAAATTTACGAATATGGGCATACTTCAGACCTACCCTTAAACGCACAGTATCAGTGAACTGTACTGTGGGAATTCATGTGCATAAAGTTAATAATATGAGGCATTTATGGGCTATTAAAGCTCAGAATCTCTATGGAAGAATGGAACCAGTATGACGTAATGGATAGCCATCGATCTTGTTTGTGGTTGTACAGGTGACCTACTTTCTTTACTGTTAGTGCATCAACAATCTTCTTTTGTCATTTACTCCAAAAATGTAATCTTTAAGAGGCCTTATATAGAATTTTTCATATTTAAGCCATTGAAATAAGTAACAATGCTTTAATATGAAATAAAACTACAATGAAGTGTGAAGATTTCATTCCACTATCTTGAAGCATCCACACCATGCAACAACATACATCAAGAAAATTCTAACAATAAAAGAAATATCTAAAGATCAAAAGAACATTGTGGAAATGGTTACCACTTGAAACTAGTTTTAGTATTAGATAAAATGGCCAAAGATCGAAATGAAAATCACACTTGTCCCAAATACAAAATCAAACTACAATGAAGAGTAAAGATTTGATTCTTCTATCTTGAACCATACAAACAATGTAAAAACATACACAAGGAAAATTTTAACAAGAAGATCAATGTATAAATCCCTAGAGAGCATTTTGCATCCATGTTGTGAATGAATCAATCTATGTGCAAGTTAAACATCCTTAGGAAACTCAAAACCTGCAATAGAAGAATGGAATGAATAATGAAAAACTCAACTAGAAATAAGAGATGATAATAATCTTGCAAATGAAATTCCACATGGAAAAATAATTGATGGACTAAGGCATCAAGACACATTTAATGAATAAGTTTGGTGGCTTACTTGTCTCTAGGGTGATTGGATTATATTACATTGTTGAGTTGAGTAGTTACTTTCCATGGAGGTGAGCAATGTGTCATATGGATAATTTAATAAGTTAAAGGAGACATAATTCTTTGGATGTGAGTGTTTTTTCCTCTAGTTGGGCATGCTTCCAAAATAAACGTTGAAAACCATGTCTATTGATCACATTAAATTCATTATTGAAGTTTATACATTACATGCCTAAATTACTAGGCTTAAGAGTTTGACTGCCTCTAAGGTGAGCAGTTTATCTCATATGTAAATTCATTGGGTTAAGAGAGAAACATTCCTAAGAGGCCAATAATTTGTACCATATGGGAAATTTGTAATGATTAAAAACAATATCAAGTTCAAACATGCCAAAACACTTAAGAAAAACACTATGTACTTCTGCCAAGCATTCACTTACTAGGATTGAGGTCATATGACATATTTCACCACTCCTTTAGTCCCTTTTATTAAACATGCATGCATTTAAACCAATGCCAAGTAGATACACTTGAATAAGAGATCAACAAAACAATAACTCCCACATGTTGGGTATACCATAATGAACTATCTACTCAAATCAAGATGTTTAAAAAAATTGACACAAGAAAATATGTGATTATAGTCATTCATAAGAGCACTTAAGACCATAATAACCCATCAATGAATCATTCAACCAATGAATTCATTATTCAAGTGTCCTTAAGTAATATATTAAATCAAGCAAACAACACAAATAACGTGAAATCAGCCCAACATTAATCATGTCAAAAGCTTAAATTACAAAGAAAAAATATATAGTTGATGAGGCTTTAAAATATTTTGTTGATTTGGAGGGTCTAGGGCCTAAGGTCAATTGAGGGCCTCAATATGAGATATATTGTTAATTATTTCAAAACAAAACATGGTAGAGTTCAATATTATGTGGTGAATCTATAGACCATATATTGTTGAATTGCCAATGTTCAAAATAAGTATGAGAGAATGCTAAATTTTTTCATTTTTTAGTAATTGAAATCAATTACTCATCAATATTAATTGGGTGAGGATTAGGTTCAAATTATACAGTTGCCACTATACCCCAAGATTATATCCAACAACTCACAAGAAAAATATACCAATAACTTGTGACTTAACAAGGGTTGAGACATCCCAATGGAGGTGCCTAACCCTCTATCCTTATCACAACAAGAAAATGCCTCATTAGGGAATTGAACCTGGGTGAAGAGGGTGTGAAACATACCTCCTCACCATTTGATTTATTTCCTCTCGACAGAGAATTGTGGTCACAGTCATAACTGTTAAAGTCCAATCTTAAGAATGACAAGAGGATGTGTTTTTATCCACTTATGAGTATATGCAAGGAGTATAATGCAAGCTTCACATGTTTCACAACTAACTTTGAATTCCCCCATGGAAACCTCAAGGGTTGGATGCCTTCATGGAAATTAGACCTTGGTCACTAGTAAAATATCTGCATTCCTCATTAGTGGATCCAATCCCTTTGGGTGAGGATGCTAAAATTTCATTAAAAGAAAGAGGATGTGGGATGGAATCACTAGTAAAAAGAGTAAAAGGGTGGTTCGAAGACTCACAGTTCATTGGTAAGAAGGATATCCCTTGCATGGTCTATTCAGTAGTTTGTATTACTAAAAATGACATATTTTCCGGAGGAAATAACGAACCTCCCATGTAGGTTTTATGTCATGGTAAAACCCTTTATACAAAAATAACATTAGATCAAATTTTAAAATTTGCAAGGAAAGTAGGTTTTCTCGAACTCGATAAAAATAATCCTTGATATTTCTTTAATGGAGTAAATTACTTAATCTTGGGCTTGTGTGGAGGTGGCAGTGCACCTTTTGTATCAGTTACACCATGTCTTTCGAGGTAGGTTTGAAAAGAGGAAAAGAAATTTGAGCTAAAATATTCTCATTGGAAGTACTTCTTTGGATGACACTAGGAAAGAATTCTGACACTAAATTGTTTTGGAGACTCATAACTAGTTATTCATAGGCTTAAAAATATTACTATAAAATATTCTTGGATCACATTTCAGCACTGGTAGAAGGCTTAGGGATATCTCCTTCAGTACAAGAGATATACCACTTTATGGCTCGACATTACCACCACTACTAGTGAAGGATTTGGGAAATAATTGATTTTCAAAAAGTGGTATAAAAATGGTGTAAATGTGGAGATATACAAGTGGAGCTAGGATTTTTGTGCAATACTGGAGCTTGTTAAATATTTTAGTTTTGGTGGTAACTACATATGTGTATTACCATGGTGTATGGTGTAAACTTCCAAATCCATCTCTACATAGATTTACATTTTTTGGTTCTAAGCATCAGAACCTCAAGGAATAACCTGAAAGAGTGTTTAGCGTAGAATTATTTTCTTTGTCACGTAACTTGGTTCCTCCTTAATGACATCTACTCTTAAATTTGTAAGCCTAGTAGGCTACTTCATTAAGAGGGATTGCTCTGATATGGGAGCTACTTTGGGCATAGATACATTAAGTTGAGAACCTAATCAGATCTTAAGTGGTTCGCACAACATTGTGTTAAGATTTCCTAACATGTTTTAATTTTAGTGCTCCTATAGGACACCTACATCAAGCAATTTATTGCTATTTACCTCAATTGTTTTTTCCTCGTTATTTTACCATATGTGAGTCTGAAATATCAAATTCTGCAAAAAAAATCCTTAAACTAACAGATCTCCAACATTAAGGAGGTATTAAGAGCACATTCAAAAATTTTAACTGCAAAAATATCCTATTTGTTCTGTAAACCTAGAGTTGAAGCTTGAGAGTCAAGAATGATTAACTTATACTACATCTTTAGCTCCTTCAATACATAAGTTTAATATAAGGATGATAAAAACATTACTTCATATGACACCAACAAGTACATTATCTGCCCCTTTATGACACAAACATTACTTAGCCTTTGTGTTCCATATGCATTGAACTTTTTCCAAGAACCATGATGCGTGGTGTAGGACTGTATCACTTTATGTAATCTATATGCTAATGGTTGGATGGTTTCACTGTAATGTTCACTACCAATGAATCATATTTCAATGCAATGTTTGGTGTCCATGCACTTATGGCCCTTAGTATATTCAGGCCATTTTTCTTAAGGTTCATGTCAATAGACAATTATAGTTTGACAACACTGATAGTACATGGAATGAGGTGGTCATTGGGGGGCACTTTCTGTAGCCACCTACCAGGAATTTGCACTTGGTAAATAACATAATAGGTGAATCTAAGCATGTGGAAAATAATGGAGCAGAGTCAGATATATAAGGAAGAAGCTCCATGCTTATATAGGTAGATATTATTTATAATTACTTGTTTGGACATTTATGCACCTTCAACTTATCATCTACAAGGTAATGCATACGCATTTAACAATAGGAATGTGAAGGGAATTCAATTGACACAGGTCGTGACACTGGATTCAATATGGCTGGATGTAAGGTAGTGTTTTCTAAACTAACTTCCCCTGTATGATTGGTCAAGTTTATTTGTCTTAGCAAGGTTGGCTCAAGTAGGAAGATGTTAATGTCTATATCGCCTATTTGTGGTTTTGAGTGGTCTCATCTCTTCAATTTCATTCACTATAAAACTCTACAATATTTCATCTGAGATTTAGATCTTGAGCCTTTAGTCATTAACCTTGAAAGAGGCCAGTATGAGACATTACTTAAGTGATTGCAAGTTTCTACAGGAATTTAGTGTTGGTTAATCCCACAATACTGAGAGGGGGGGGGGGTGAATCAATATTGTTGGTTTTTACATTAAATTACACAAAATCAACAATAAAGACACAGATTTTATCATGGAAACCTCAAAATATCAAACCACCAACACAAACTCATTAATAAGATGAATTTACAAAATTGTTTATCTGCTGCAACATAAATGATCCTAAACACATCCTAGGTTTTGTCTGCAAATACAGACTAGGATGTTACAACACCCCTGTGGTTTTTTGTCTGCTACAACAGACAAGGATTCTACAACACCCTATTCTATAGCTATGACTAGAAGGAGGCTTCGACCCCTTGCAAACCCATGGCTTTCCCTAGCACCACCCTGCCACCCTAGAATGATTTTCTCAGTATTTTTATAACAGTTGAAAAACTATTCACTTTGGACTCTATCAAGATTACTAACAGAGACCCTTTATTCTTTACACATTTATTCAATAAATACCTTTTACCTATTACCTACCAACGCATCTCTCCATAGTTGCATTCTTTCATTTTGGATCGTGACTTTTTACTTATAGACATACCTCTTCATCATCTACCTGTTCAACCATCGCATCATTTCATCATTAAGTTTCAACAAATGCACCATTTTTTTCTTCTCGCAGCTCAAAATTCATTTCCGCAGCCCTGTTTATCATTTTTTGGTGCTTCCGTAATCTTCTTTTCCAGATACAATCCAGACTGTTGATCTTATGTCCGAATATCTCTGGACCATTGATCTACTCTACAGATTTACTCTTGAAATCGTATTTATGCACCAAGTTTTTGTTTCAATGACTCCCCACCATTGATCTTCATCGAAATTCTCCATGAGCGTCAATGTTCAGATTTGCAGGATGCAGGATGTGGGATACGAGATGTAACATTTCCAAAACTCGTATCTCATATTTCCTCAACCTTCTTTTCGCAACAACAATTTCACATTGTTGATCTTTTGTGGGTGTTTTCCTGACCATGATTACCATATTGCAGGTTCATAGAATCTTTGAACACAATTCCCTTTCCACATTTTTCTTCCGCACCGTCAATCTCTTTTGGAGGAACTAATCTCAACCGTTCGATCTTGATATTTTGCGGAACTTGGATTTTTCGCGTAACTGTAGGATTTAATCCTTAACCGTCAAATCTAGTGTGAGACTAATATAAGTCACCCAATCTTGATCTTTTGTGGAACTTATCCCCAGCCGTTGGATCTCGTGCGGGATGCTTCCCGACCATCGATTTCAGATCGAATTCGGAACTCACTATGACTTTGCGGATCTGCATGATTTCTTTGTAGAAATCCTCTGTGACAGTTCTTTCAACAACAACATTGGATGATCGATCTTTAGCCATTCAACTTGCTATAGGGTTATTCTTTTGTCATTCACCTTGTAACCTTACAACCTATAACAGGGTTATTCCTTTATTATTCTGGATACCTGCAACCTTCAGTCTGCCACTATATCCACTGTTTATTCCTTTGTCATTTGTGAACACCTTTGGAATTAATGACAACTATATACTAAAAAATATCCCCCTTTGGAATTGATGGAAACCTTTAAACATTATCCCCCTTTGACAACAATGACAAAGGAACCTTTCTGTCTGACTGCTCCCCTTGTCAGCATTTCTCCCCTTAAGATTGAGCTTTCTCCTCTTAGTACTTTTGTAACGGTATCACTCCCATTTTATGTGTAAGATGCTCAAAGGATTCCTTAGGTAGTGGTTTGATGAAAATGTCAGAAATCTATTCTTTTGTATCAATGTATTCTAATTTGACAGCTTTTTGAGATACCCGTTCTCTTAGATAGTGATACTTGATTGGTATATGTTTTGTCTTAGAAGGCATGACAGGATTTTTAGACATATTTATAGCACTAGTGTTATCACATTTGATCACTAGTGGATGTTCATATTTCACTAGTAGATCTTCTAGGGTTTGTCTCATCCAAATAACCTGAGTGCAACATGAGGAGACAACTCAATATTATGCTTCTACTATAGAGAGTGAAATGGAGGATTGTTTTGTACTTGACCATGATACTAAACAATTTCCCAGAAAAAATGCTGCTCCACTAGTACTCTTTCGTCCGTCAACACTTCCTGCCCAATATGCATTAGTAAACGCCTTCAAGGTAAAGTCTTGTCCTTTTGGATACCATAAACCATACTCCATAGTATCTTTTAGATATTTGAAAATCCTTTTTACTGCTGTTACATTTGTTTTTTTGGGAGTTGACTGGAATCTAGATACCAATCCAACAGCTTGCATCACATCTGGTCTTGTGGCTGTCACATATAGCAGACTGCCAATCATGGATCTAAACATGGTATGATCTACTTCCAGAGATTCATCATCCTTACTTAACTTGAAACAAGTGACCATGGGAGTACCAACAGGTTTAGAATCTTCCATTTTAAAATTTTTCAACATATCTTTGATGTACTTAGTTTGAGATATGAAAATTCCTTTGTCTATTTGGTAGACTTGCAATCCCAAGAAGAATGTGAATTCACCCAACATTGACATTTCAAATTCTTTCTTCATTTCATAGGCAAAACATACACTTAGGATTTGGAGATTGCTTCCAAATATTATATCATCCACATAGACAACAACAATGATAAGATTTTTATCTTCAATCTTTAGGTAAATATTACTTTCAGTGTCTCCTCTTTTAAAACCTTGTTGTTTTAAGTAACTATCTAGTCTTTAAAACCATGCTCTTGGAGCTTGTTTGAGGCCATAGAGAGCCTTCTTCAGTTTAGAGACATAGTCTTTGTTATCTGACAAGAGAAACCATTTAGGTTGTTCAATATATACTTCTTCTTCTAGTTTTCCATTTAGGAATGCAGACTTGACATCCATTTGATATACTTTGAAGTTTTTATGGCATGACAGTGCTAAAAACATTATGATTTCTTCAAGTCGAGCTACAGTAGGATAAGTTTATTCAAAATCAATACCTTCCACTTGGGCATACCCCTTACAAACCAATCTTTCTTTCTTCCTTATTACTTTCCCATTTTGATTGAACTTTTTTTAAAAATCCATTTGGTACCTACAATGTTCTTATCTTCAAGTCGTAGGACAAGTTCTCAGGTCTCATTTTTCTCAATTTGATCTAGTTCTTCATTCATGGATTTGACCCATTCATCACTTTTGCTGGCTTCTGTAAAGTTCTTGGGTTCTACTAGTGAGAGTAGGGCTTGTTCCACATCTGGCAGTTGTCTTCTTTTTTTGACTCCAACATTTTTATCACCCATGATCTGTGACTCCGTATAATCCTTTTGTACCCTTCTAGAAGGAGTTTTAGTATCAGGTCTAGGGAAATATTCATCATCTTCCTGTGTATCTTCCTTCTCTTTGTCTTCTTCTTCGTTATGAATTCTCTCGTCCTTTTGCAAGTCTTTTATTTCATCATCATATGTATTTGCAATGCTGCCAATATTTTTTTCTTTCCTTCGTTTTATATCATCTACTTTCACATCAGCAATTTCTACAATTTTATGTAACCTTTTATTATAACACCTATATTCCTTTTTGGTGGATGAATATCCTAAAAAGATTCCTTCATTAGTCCTGGAGTCAAACTTTCCAAGGTCATCCTCATTTCTTTTGATGTAACAGTTCCTGCCAAACTATTTAAAATATTTGACTGAGGTTGGTATTCCATACCACAATTCATAGGGGGTCTTATCCTTATTCACTATGAGTTGTCCTCTATTAAGTATGTAGACAATTATGTATGCATCTTCTTTCCAAAAATAATCTGACAGTTTTGCTTCATTGAGCATAGTTTTGGAAGCTTCTTGGATTGTTCTGTTTTCCTTTTAGCAACCCCTTTCTGTTGAGGAGTTTTTGTAGCTGAAAATTATCTCTTAATTCCATGACCTTTATAGAACTCATTAAATTCATTTGAGGTAAATTCTCCCCCATTATATAATCTAAGACATTTTATTTTCATACCTGACTCATTTTCAACCATTCCTTTGAAGATTTTAAATTTTTCAAAAGATTCTGATTCTTTGAGGAATGCTACCCATGTCATCCTTGTGTAACCATCAATGAGAAACATGAAATAGTGATCTCCTTGCAATCTTTTAGTTCTGGTTGGTCCACAAATTTCTATGTGTATTATTTCCAGAGGGTGTGAGGTCATATGCTCTTTTATTTTAAAAATGGCTCTGATTTGCTTCCCATGTTGACAATGTTTACATACAAAATTTAGAGGAACTACAATTTTTGGTAGATCTATTACAACTTCCTTTGTGCTTATTTTGGCAAGATTGTCAAAACTTAAATGTACCAATCTTTTGTGCCATAACCAACTTTCATCTACTTTACTTGAGTAGCTTTGGTTTTCATTTTCCAAGATGTATACATTGTTTGTATTTCTTATAGCAATTCCAATGACTTTTCCTGATTTCTTATTCTTGATTTCACATTTTTCAGAGTCAAATATGAAAATGTGTCCTTGGTCACATGTTTGAATTACATTGAGGAGATTAGGCTTGAGGTTTTCAACTAGCAAAATTTTTTTTGCTTTGATATTGTTGTTGACATCAGATGTTCCTTTGCCGATTATTTTGGAAGACAGGTTGTTTGCAAAAGTGACTTTTCCCTTATTATCTTTTAGTGTTATGAATTTGCTTGAGTCACCGGTCATATGTTTTGAACAAACAATGTCCAAGTGCCATAAGTTTTGGCTTTCGGTTGCACATAAAGCAATCATGGAACTTTCCATTTCTTCCTTCTCTTTCCAGTACTTCTTTTTGTTTGGTGTTCTGAGGTTTGATTGCAATAGTACTCCTTTTATGAGTCTTTAATTTACAATATCTTGCCATATGTCCATGTTTATTACATTTATAACATTCTATGTGATATTTTTGAAGTAATGTGAAAGGATTCTTATTTCCCTTCGACTCATTACTTGATGACTTCTTCTTGCGTTTAGAAACCTTTCTTTTAGTTCTGCAATTTAGAGCTTTATGGAGAAAATTATTACGAGAAAAGAAGTGACTTAAAATGATTTGTAGATATCTATTTGGTATTTTGGGTGCTATATTATTTCTATTTTTATCTTGAGAAATTAAGCCAGCTTTCTTGCTTCTTTCCTTTTTAGCCATAGTCTTTATTACTTCAGCATAGCTTTTCTTACTTCCTTCTTGACTTGTGACAGTAAAACTCTCTGGATTTTGTTCTTTAACGAACCCCAAACCAGACCTATCACCTGATGGTCTTTGGCTACTCAGAATGTCATCTAGATCCTTGAGCTATTCTCAAATTTTGATTTGATAGATCCTTCATCAAGCTTTCTCTTGAATTGCATGATTTATTCTACAATCTTTTCAAACTCCTGTATTCTTCTTTTGAGCTATACTTTAGCTCCTCCTCAACCTTTGTTGCTTCTAGGAGTTGAGCTTCCAACTGGCTGATGACAATATTTGAATGTCTATTATTTTTCCTACATTTCTTAAGTTCTTCAGGGGCACTAACAAGTTCAGCTCTTAGGTCTACTTCTCCTTCCATATCTGAGTCACTATTTGATGCTTGAGTATCTAGGCCCATAACTAAAACTTCAGTTTCTTCAACTTCACTTCCATCTAAATCTTCACTGTCTTCCATGGTGTAAACAATTTTCTTTTTCCCATACGATTTTTTCTTTTTTCCTATTTTACCCTTTTTGAAATTCGAAGTTTCATTTTCTTCATTCTCATCTTGTTTAGTGTAGGTGCATTTAGAGGCAAAATGTCCAATCCTTACACAATTAAAACACTTTAAATGTAACTTCCCCTTGTATTTTCCAGTCCCTCTCTCAAGTTTATAAATGAAAAAGGCTTCCTCATCATTTGGGTTTTCTTATTCATTTTTTAAGGAGGCTTTAAAAGCTGCTTCTTTTCTTGAAGATCCATTTTGTCCTATTCTCATTTCATACGTAGTGAGAATTCCATGTAACTCATCCATTGTTACCTTTTTAAGAGCATCTCATTCTTCTAAGGTGGATACTTTTGGGTCATATCTCATTGGTAATGTTCTTAGTACCTTGCTTACTACTTCCTTTTCTTTTAATTTTCCTCCAAGCCCTCTGATCACAAAAACAACTTCATCTATGTGAAGAAGGTATTCACCAATGTTCTCTTCTTATTTCATTTTAAGACTTTCAAATTGACCTTTATATGTTTGAAGTTTGGATTCTTTAACCATAGATTCTCCTTCATAGATAATTGTTAGCTTGTCCCAAGCTTGTTTAGCAGATGTTCATTGCATAAATTTAGTAAATACCGAGTTTATTAAACTACTTAAGATTGCATTTAGGGATTTGGAATTACATTAATATTCAACAAGTTCAACCGTGTCTGTAGGGTATTAGTTTCCTATCTCAAGGTCCTTTTCAGTTGCTTCCCAAACCTTCCATCCTAGGGATATCAGATGACACCTCATTCTTACACTCCAGTAAGCATAATTTTCTCCGGTAAATAGTGGAGGTTTGTTAGTGGCCAATCCTTCTTGTTGATCCATTGTAATTATTGGATGGGATATTCCTTCTAGTGGTTAAGTTGTTTGTGAAGGAATTTGCTTTGATACCAATTGTTGCTTTATCCCACAATACTGAGAGGGGGGGTGAAACAGTATTGTCGGTTTTTACTTTAAATTACACAAAATCAACAATCAAGACATAAATTTTATCGTGGAAACCTCAAAAGAGAAAACCACCAACACAAACTCATTAATAAGATGGCTTTACAAAATTGTTTATCTGCTGCAATAGAAAGTATGCAAAACACACCCTAGGTTTTGTCTGCAACTACATACTAGGATGCTACAACACCCCTATGGTTTTCTATCTGCTACAACAGACAAGGATGCTATGACACCCTGTTCTCCAGGTATGAATGGAAGGAGGCTTCGACCCCCTGCAGACTTGTGGCCTTCCCTAGCACCACCCTGCCACCTGTTGAGGCCTGGAAATTCGTAGGCGACAACAGAAAAGGATTCTCCCCAACCAATGTTCCCAACTAGCCCATTGACTGTTTGGAATAGGGAATCCGTTTGGCTTACGGTCCGGCTACCGTAGGTCAAAGTAACTACCAGGATTTACCGGTTGCGGCCTGGTCCACCGAAATTTGTATTTTGACTTAATGTATGCATGTCCATGCCTATCTTAAACATGCAGGGTGATAAAAATGTAAGGAACAACACAATGTGCTGCACAGGTTCTTACCTCTCATCTTAGGTTCTCGAACATCTAAACCACATATGCAACTATGAAGTAAAACAACTAACTATCTAAACACCTAATTACCTATTCCCGGGGAGCTTAAAAAATGATTATTAATGAGTAATGCATTACCTCCATGTATAATAAACCGGATTACAGATAGCTGATATTTACGTTTTACAATACATGAACAATAAAATATTCTAACAATCAGATAGCTAACTGTTATATGAGCCACAAGCATTACTCTAAGTGAACTTTCCACACAATGAATCAGAAACCATTTAACAAGACATAGGTCATGAAGTTAGAACGATCTCACGAATTGTGGACACAAGCTGAAAAATAAAGTAGTTCATCTTTCCGCCATCCATTTGTTAGCATTTTGGAAAATTCACATATCTTTCTCCAACAGGAAAACTAAAATCTTTATTGCAAAAGGAAGTAGTTCTTCTTACAATAGGTCCTCCAGTATTACTGGGAAAAAGCCCTTTCATTATCTATGTCTCCTACTTTTATACAAAATGCAAGAAATGGTTGGGCTGCCCAAAGGGACCTTTGGGCATCCCAACCCTTGGTCTTCCTAACGCCTCCCCTTTTCCCAAAAACTTTTACAAATATTTTACAATATTACCATGACCGATTTTTCACTAAGAGGGTCCTGCTTGACTCTCTAGAAACTTCTTCCACGCTGTAGCTTCTCTGGTGAGATCTTCAAAAGAGTTGGGTTCCAAGAATTGGATATTAATCTCAAACTTTTCAGCCTTTTTCTTGATGGCCTCGACTCTGGTTGCATTTAGTCTTACCTGTTCTTCTAGGAGCTTCAGACAAACGACTGTATGGCCTATTTCAATCTTCAGGGTTTGTTCATCAATGGCTTGGATGCATTGTACTTTGGCCTCTTCCTCTTGTTGTCTTTTCTGCAACATTTCTATAAATGAGTCATGATCTGGGAACTTGTGTAGCCTTTGCTCATCTTCTGCTTGACACCGGTTGTAAATGACTAAGGTTCTCCTGAAAAATTCGGTACACAATCCCTTTGTTTTCTGGACGGTTTTCTTGAAGTCCTCTGTAGTAGTGATAGCGAACTCCATCAAGTCATAATCTCGCTGAAGGGTTTGTTTATTCTTGTTTGGCAGTTCTGCTAGGACTTCTTCACCTTTCTCTACCCTTGCCATCCTGGTGGTCAATACTTCAAGGATATCTTGTGACCTATCAACAAAGTAGGAAGCAGTCTCCATTATTTCTTCTAATCGGCTATCAACCTGGAGAATCTGGCATCTTTCCTCTTCTAGAACAGTTTGCAGGTGCAGCACCTTAGCTTTCTGGGCCTGGATGTGTTCTTTGATCGGCTGTAGATCAACCTGCTGTTGTTTAGCTGCTTCTAGTTGCTCTTTTAGTCCTTTAACACATGCAGTATTGGACACGTATATAATAGTCTGTTGCTCTTCTAAGTCTTCTATCTTTTCCCTCATCTGTTCTTTTTCATTCTTCAAGTCTAGAATTTCTTGCTGTGCTCTTTCCAGGGCTTCTTGTGTTGTTTCCTGTGCATGTGCTGCTCCCTGGATGGCGTAGATTTCACTCTTTGTAGCCTCCATTTCTCTGAGCACATGATCATATTTTCTTTTGAGTTTATTGCTCTCTTCTCTTTCCTTCCTTAGGGTGTCCTTCAACTGAGAGGAATTTTTATTGGTAGACTCTATTTCATTCATCATTCGATCTATGTTATCTTCCGAGGCATGTATGGCAGCTTTCCCGGCACTTATGGTGAACCTCGGATCTACATCTGTCCCTACCATCACAGCTTTATTTGATATCATCTTGCTAGTCATTCCTTCTGCCTCTATCCTTTTCTCTGTTCTCCTCATGATTCTTTTAGTAGCCCTGTCATAATAAACAGTACTGAAATCATGGACTTCTTCCCCTTTTTCCTGTATGAAAGGTACCAGCTGAGTCATAGGGGTAGCATCTTCGATGGTAGTGGGTACTTGAGGGATCTGCATCTCGGGGTTTTCATCTCCCTGAATCTGCCCTGATGACGCCTCAGGAGCTTGCTTTTGCATCAATTTTATCTGTTCGGCCTCCTGCTCTTGCAGTTCCTCATCCAACTTTCTCTGAGCTTCTTCGGCTGCTTGCTTAGCAGCTTCTTCTGTTTCTATGGCTGCTTCATTTGCTCGTTCAGCTGCTTCTTGGGCAGCTTTCCTCTTTTCTTCTTCTCCTTTTCGCATCCATTCCGCAGCCTCCTCTTCCAACCTCTGAGCCTCTTCTCTTATTCTTCTGGCTGCTTCTTCAGTCTTAGCTTGTTCAGCCTTCTCTTGCTCAGATCCTTTTCCACCCTTGGTGGAATGCTTAGGTTTAAATCTCTTGCGGAGCTCTGTCATATTTGGAGCCATCCTATAAACCGATTCATCGCTATCGAAATGATGGCTGTATTCGTAGCTCACCTTGTGTTTCTTGCAGTGTTCTGCTACTCTGCCATGAGTATCATTCCTTCGAAAGGTCATTTCGCCAAAGTGGAACTTCCCTAGTTCTTCTATGAACTCGGGTGCTTGTTTTACATTTTCCAATTTATAATTTCCCAGTTTAAATGGAAGGGGGGGATATGCTGTCTTCTTGTACTGGAACAAGAAGTGACCAACTCCATCAATGTATACCTGTCTGACTGCCTCCTTGTGGATTATATAATCTGTAGCATATTTGGGCAGCAACAAAGGGGTCTTCGACCCTCCAAACATCCTAATATACATACCATTTTCAGTCAGAAAGTAATCTCCATATTCACCAATGACCTCAATAGCGTCTTCTGACATGCAATTACATTCTCCCTGGAAGATGAGCTTGTATAATGGCATGAGGAACTACTCACAGACCTCTCTGTAGTGACTGTGATATAGATGAGCCCCTAGAGGTTTGTAGGCCGCATATACGGGCATTCTCTCTTTATCCCATACACACTGGAGGCCGGGGAAAGGCTGGTGACAAAGTATGCAATCTATCAGGATTGAGCTCATATAAAACTCAGATCTCTTCCTGGATTCTCCTTCCAAAGCTGCAGCCACACAAGCGGAGAGACTGCTTGATACTATACTTGCCCAGTTGAAGATCGTGCCTTCTGTGGCCACATAGAACATGAGGGGTATCAACTCGAATCTGAATAGTCTGCCATGAGCTCTCCTGAAGATCCTATTCAACATTAGAGCTATGAATCTGTAAGTAGGTCTGAGACTGGCTGTGTCATATTCTTCAGTTGCTCTATGTCAGTATAGCTTCCCTGGCAAGAGCATCCTCTTCATGGTTTCTACAAAATCCATCCTAAGGTTGTCCAGCCAGTCATTTGTTAGGAAGAGCTGAGGCTCCGGCAGGTGGTAAGCTAAGGCCACATACCCAGGGCTAAAGGCGGCATAACCCTGGCCCTCGACATTACACATAAGCATCGAGTTGGGGTTGGTATTTGGTAGGACCCATCTCATCACCTCCGGGCACGGAAACAGCTCGGGCCTAGTGGCAACTTTCATAATGGCCGATTTTTCTATGTTCGTGTAAATGGGTGCTTGCTCAAGACCCATGTCTGGGAATTCCCTACGGGAAATCATTCTGTATATGTCTCCCCATTTATATTCAGGTTCAACCCCCGTGACACATTGGGTGTCATCATAGATGTACTCAGTTTTTGCTTCTGTGTCTGGTGCTGGTACTTCCTCCATTGCTGGGGATTTCTTCTTCTGCCTCTTGGACATTGTATATTCTTTCTGCAATGTAAATTTTTTTGATATTAAGCAATTTTAGGCTTGTGAACATTTTGCAGCAGTTTTATCTTTCTCAAGTGTATCATAATTGTGATCAGTGCATGAAATCAAACCTTAAGTTTTTATACTGAACAATTTACTAGCATGAAGTGCTGTGCAATGTGTTGTTATCCTGGGTGTAGCATGGTAACGTTTACTATAGCACATACATATATTTTTTAACCTTACCGGGCCTTATGAATGAATTATCTTATGGTCTATTCCACATGCAGCAGGTTTATCAGGCACGAAACCTACACTATTATGAGGCCTGTCATTTTCTTATGAAAGTGATATATTGAAGGAGTATGTGCAAATTATATATAGATGCAATATGCAATTATCATTCCACTGCCTATCATACACAAAGAGGAAATAAAAGCCTCAGGCTTAACCAGTCAACACTTCAGCCCTACAACCCAGCATGCCCATTGCAACAGAGACTCAAGCGATTATCAACGAAAAATTACATCAGGTTGATAACATCCTTCACCCAACTCGACGGGAAGCGACCATATCCCTGGATAAGGTATCCTCATCAAAACTGACCCACGCTACCCTCAATGAACGCAGCGTTACCAGCGACACTTCCCTTCGACCTTACTAGGGTTTTAGGCGACCAACAGCAAAATGGGGCTGCGAAAGATGGCACAATCAACGTAAGCTGCGGTTTGAAACGCGAAGGCAACACTGTCAACCGTAAAACCCTTTCTAAACCCTATTTATCTCGGCTAGGTGAAACACGGGTTCTATTAACAATCCCCCCCCCCCCGGGACAGCGCAAAAAATACGAAGGCGAAACACACAGGAAAGTACTCCGGCGACCATAGTCGGCCAAAACAGGACCCTAACAGATGCAGCAAATGCATTCTCTACCCATCGCGGCTACGCAATGAGGCCTGGCGCAGATGGCGTAACGGCCGTCTGCGCCCAAGAACTTGAAACCCTAGCGCGCCAGCAACGATTAGCCAGCCTAAATGAATCGGCTTAAAAGGGTTAAAACGGCCCCCCCTTTTGACCGCAGACAACTACCGAACCGACGAAAATAAAACGTGAGCACAATCCACCGGGGAAACGGTTACGACAACCCTAGCCACGGGGAAGAAAAATAATAACCATCTGGACGCAGGCAGAAAAGACAATGGGGACCCAAATCTAGTAACCCCCCACCAAAGCCAACATTATCCAGTCAAAACCTTGAAAAGCACTAGGCAAGGCTGTTACGATCTTACCTGGCAGGGATGCGAAGCTGCTGTGGTGACCATGACCCGAGTTTCCAATCGACAGCTGGACACGGGTACAAGCACGGAGCTCCACCAAAATCGCAAGGTCGACAACGCGGAGTGGATTACGACGGCCCGGGTGCATAAATAACAATAAAAAATCCACACATACACCCCCGTATATATAAAAACTCCACACGTGCGATGAGTCAACTCAAACGGGACGGACATGAAAGTTAAGTCGGACGACTAAAGCTCAGCCCCCTCCGCAACGGCGGACCGTCCTCCATACTACATCACCCGCAACGCAAAAATTAGAACGATTGAACGATAACCATGGTCGGGCGGCGGCAGATCCCTTGGTCGGGTGACCAAGAGTCCAGCCCCATCCGCAACGGCGGATGCGAGGAATATAAATTCATCTGCAACGGGGAAAGAAGAACACCCTACAGGGCTCCGATACATACGGGTCGGCGGTATACGGAATCTTCGGAATTCCCACTGATCCGCAACGGCGACGATGGCAGTATTCATCCCCCTCCGATGCGGCATAAAAACAACGCCCGCAATATAGAAGAAACATCAACCCCCCGCAACAGTCGGAGCAAAACGACAACCAAGACTTGAAAATCACCCGCAACGGCGGCGCAAAAAAGAAAATCAAGATATGAGAAACACCCGCAACGGCGGGACAGTCAACTGAAACTCCTCCCGATACAAGAAAACTTTGAAGGATTTTACAAACCAAGAAAAAGGAGCTCAAGATGGGATTACTGAGATCATTTAAATGAGAAAAAACCATACGATCGATAGCAACCAAAATTCCTGAAAGACGCTTCAAAATCCATAGGCCAAAATCAATAGGCTGAAATCAAGAAGAAAACTGATTAATTTAAAGTACAGGGGGGGGCCAAAATTTTTTAGAATTTTGGGAAATTGTTGTAGATGCAACAATTGGTGACTACCTGGTGAACCCCAGATCTCTGGATTAATTTTCTTTCCCAGCTTAAGACTGTCTGAATAAACTCGAACTCTTTTAAATGTTTGTATCCCTAAGTCAGCCAACTCATGCATTAAATCACTTAGAAGAAGTCTAGCTTTTCAGGGAAAAGGTAACACCAGCAGTGTTTTAGGTCTGAATAACTCTTTGGAGACCAAAAGGATGAGTTTTATTTTATCTGCCCTTTGGTGGTTATAGTTTGGACACCACAGGATTGTGACAGATAGTGAACAGTATTATCCTTTTGTTCCTCATTCCCATGCCTATTTACACTTTTGTGCCTTTAGAACTTTATTTCATTTGATATGATTTCTCCTGCAGGCCTTTCTTACTGAATTTCAATTCAGGATCCTCTATCCCATAGTGCCCTTTTGTGTGAATGATATATTTCATACTTCAATTCACAAGCGGAGAGGATCTTGTGGCCATTTGGTACTTCATGTTTTAATATTTTTTTAGCTTTTCTTTGATATGTCTTGCTTCTTTCAGGAGTATTGACTCTTAGGAACTTTTAGCTCCTTTCTTAATTTATGGCATGGGATCATTTGCATATGATAAACTGTTTCACTCTACTTCCTTTCCGTGTGTCTTTTACTGTGACTACCTTGGGGTATATTAAAGTGTGAAGTGGATGGAGTCCCCAAATAGTATTTCAGACCTTCTCACTGCCAAGGTATTTACAGGGATTAAGTGAGACTTCGAATGAAAGCAGTGCCAGTTGGGAATACAATTACTAGAAGACATTCTTTAGAGCCCAGTCTTTTACTCAGAATTTTAGTTAATACAGAACCCTGAAGTTCTCCTCGCATCCAAAAGTTTGCCTCTTATTCAAAATAAACGAAAAACTAACAAACTATAAGAAAACAGCAGTAAAGAAAATAATGAAAGAAAGCAAGCATTAAACATCGAGTATCAAGAAAACCAGGCAATTTATTTATGTACATAAGAAAACAGAAATTTAGGTCCATCCCTAAAAAACTGAAACTAAAGTTGAGGAATGGGCTGGACTAAAACATGAGTTGTCTATCCATGGTCCAACTGTGCAGTTATTGAGATGGAACCCATATCTAAAATTCTGCAATCATTTATTTCAGCTTGAGGAAGCTGAAGGAGCTCAGGCTGAGTGTTCATCACATGACTGGCCTTTGATGGATGGTGTTCTAGCTTAAGCTCAGTAAGATAGTTTCCCAGGACAGAATCAACAAATTCGTTTCCTAATCCTAGTTTAGTGACGTTATGCTTCATGAAAGGCTCTCTTAAAATCTTAATCAAGTTTGGGCTGCCTTTTTGAGGTAAACACAGGTGAGACCAATCTGAAGCAAAGTACCCATTGAGCCTTGATGTCCAGTCTCGGTTTAGAATCATCCCATAACCATCAGGAATGTTTGCTACTATGATGTCAATGTAATGGCATATCCTTTTGTTTGCAGACAGCTGAATCATCACGTTCTCCATCTCTCCTACTACCTTGACACTAGTTTTGTCAAGTTGTGTGACATCCCAAAGAGTAGGCTTTATCTGTCCATTGAGTTTTTTGCAAACTATCAGAGGCATAATATTCATGGACGATCCAGAATCTACCAAAAAATTATGGACCTTATGACTTAAAATCTCAAGAGTCACAAGGAAAGGTGGGGCGCTGGTTTTCTTTGTCTTAATCAATTCAATCTTTTCCTCCACAGGTTGGTTCGTTGTGGGCAGTTCTTCATTCAGTTTGTCAGCTTTGCTTCCCTCATTATCTTCCAACTGTTTAGCCGATTCAATGAGCGGCTCAGCTTTCCGTTTGCCAGTGATATCCTTAGGTATGTCATCTTTAGCCCCCACATCAGCCCGCACCTTTATTTCCTTTTGCAAGTCTTGAACTTTTGAGATTCTATCATGGTTCCTAATGGCCAAGTTTTCATTTTTTGTGAATGTAAGTGCATGCTGAGGTTTGGGAGCATTTTCCTCAATGTTAAACATTGAAACTCCATTCCATGAAAACATGTTATCATCCTCTGTCTTTTCTATGGTCTGTTCCTCTTTTACCTTTTTGCTACCATCTCTAGTCAACTCGGGGTCCAACAACTTATTCATCACCCGTGTCATTGAATGTATCCATTGAGGACATTTCTTCTCAGAATGGGGGAGTTGGTGAAAGGTACAGAAATCATCCCCTCCTATCTCTGTTATGTTGATTGAGGCCAAATTGGTAGGTGGGACTTGCCATTGGTTTTCCTCCTCTTTTCTGGGATAGGGAGGCTTATTGGTTTTTTGAATATCCCTTTCTTTTTCCAACTCTACAACTCGGTTGGATAGCTTCTGAAGCACCTTCATCATCTCATTATAATCATGTGGTTGGCCTTCTCTAGATTTGGACAACAATGAGGATTTTTTTACAGTGGTCTTTTCTTCAAGCAAGTCAGGATAATCCTCTATACTCTCACTTTCAGCCTCTACTCTCTCAGCCTCTTGATAGGTTTCTGCCAACGTTGGCTTGACTTTCATTTTGGCAAACATGGCCAACTCAGGACCCAGGGCTGAGGTATAGTACTCAATTAAGACTTTATCTGAGGGCTTGTAAACATGAGAGAAGTTTTTTAAGTATAATGAAAATCTTTGCGTGAAACTACGTACCTTTTCATTCTTTTCCTTTCTCAACAAACCAAGACCTTTCATTAATGATGCATGTGTCTTCTGAGTTGTGTATTTACTCCTGAAAACCTTCTCAAAGGTATCCCAATTAGGAATAGAGTTTGCAGGTAGCCCAAAGTACCAGGAGGCTGCTGCTCCTTTCAAAGTATGAGGAAAAATTCTGCACACTACATCTTCATGCTCTCCAGCCCTTAGCCCCTCTAACGCTAGGTAAAAGCTTTGAAGGTGATCATTTACAGCAATGTGGTTTGCAGGGTCAAACTTAGGCAAAAGCTTGTCAAAGGCTTGAGGCAAGTTGTGCAAAGGAGGAGTTAAGTTCAGAGGTGACCTAGCCCTCCATGCTGGCAAAGGGTTAGGTTGATTACCAGCCATGAGCAAAGGTGAACAAGTAACACTAGGAAAACAATTTGTCAAGGATAGGACTGGAAACTTCAAACTTTGAGTTAGGCCGCACTTTTAAAACATCTGCTGATAGGATAGTCTCTGGAAAACAAATTCCACGGCCAGCCTTTACTGGCGGCCCTCCTTCTAGCGCCAGAACTGTTGAGGCCTGGAAATTCGCAGGCGACAACAGAAAAGGATTCTCCCCAACCAACGTTCCCATCTAGCCCGTTGACTGTTTGGAATAGGGAATCCGTCCGGCTTACGGTCCAGCTACCGTAGGTCAAAGTAACTACCAGGATTTACCGGTTGCGGCCCGATCCACCAGAATTTGTATTTTGACTTAATGTATGCATGCACATGCCTATCTTAAACATGCAGGGTGATAAAAATGTAAGGAACAACACAATGTGCTGCGCAGGTTCTTACCTCTCGTCTTAGGTTCTCGAACATCTAAACCACATATGCAACTATGAAGTAAAACAACTAACTATCTAAACACCTAATTACCTATCCCCGGGGAGCTTAAAAAATGATTATTAATGAGTAATGCATTACCTCCATGTATAATAAACCGGATTACAGATAGATGATATTTACGTTTTACAATACATGAACAATAAAATATTCTAACAATCAGATAGCTAACTGTTATATGAGCCACAAGCATACTCTAAGTGAACTTTCCACACAATGAATCATAAACCATTTAACAAGACATAGGTCATGAAGTTAGAACGATCTCACGAATTGTGGACACAAGCTGAAAAATAAAGTAGTTCATCTTTCCGCCATCCATTTGTTAGCATTTTGGAAAATTCACATATCTTTCTCCAACAGGCAAACTAAAATCTTTATTGCAAAAGGAAGTAGTTCTTCTTACAATAGGTCCTCCAGTATTACTGGGAAAAAGCCCTTTCATTATCTATGTCTCCTACTTTTATACAAAATACAAGAAATGGTTGGGCTGCCCAAAGGGGCCTTTGGGCATCCCAACCCTTGGTCTTCCTAATGCCTCCCCTTTTCCCAAAAACTTTTACAAATATTTTACAACATTACCATGACTGATTTTTCACTAAGACGGTCCCGCTTGAGTCTCTAGAAACTTCTTCCACGCTGTAGCTTCTCTGGCGAGATCTTCAAAAGAGTTGGGTTCCAAGAATTGGATATTAATCTCAAACTTTTCAGCCTTTTTCTTGATGGCCTCGGCCCTGGTTGCATTTAGTCTTACCTGTTCTTCTAGGAGCTGCAGACAAACGGCTCTATGGCCTATTTCAATCTTCAGGGTTTGTTCATCAATGGCTTGGATGCATTGTACTTTGGCCTCTTCCTCTTGTTGTCTTTTCTGTAACATTTCTATAAATGAGTCATGATCTGGGAACTCGCGTGGCATTTGCTCATCTTTTGCTTGACACCGGTTGTAAATGACTAAGGTTCTCCTGAAAAATTCGGTGCACAGTCCCTTTGTTTTCTGGACGGTTTTCTTGAAGTCCTCTGTAGTAGTGATAGCGAACTCCATCAAGTCATAATATCGCTAAAGGGTTTGTCTATTCTTGTCTGGCAGTTCTGCTGGGACTTCTTCACCTTTCTCTACCCTTGCCATCCTGGTGGTCAATACTTCAAGGATATCTTGTGACCTATCAACAAAGTAGGAAGCAGTATCCAGTATTTCTTCTAATCGGCTATCAACCTGGAGAATCTAGCATCTTTCCTCTTCTAGAACAGTTTGCAGGTGCAGCATCTTAGCTTTCTGGGCCTGGATGTGTTCTTTGATCGGCTGCAGATCAACCTGCTGTTGTTTAGCTGCTTCTAGTTGCTCTTTTAGTCCTTTAACACATGCAGTATTAGACTCGTATATAATAGTCTATTGCTCTTCTAAGTCTTCTATCTTTTCCCTCATCTGTTCTTTTTCATTCTTCAAGTCTAGAATTTCTTGCTGTGCTCTTTCCAGGGCTTCTTGTGTTGTTTCATGTGCATGTGCTGCTCCCTGGATGGCGTAGATTTCACTCTTTGTAGCCTCCATTTCTCTGAGCACATGATCATATTTTCTTTTGAGTTTATTGCTCTCTTCTCTTTCCTTCCTCAGGGTGTCCTTCAACTGAGAGGAAGTTTTCTTGGTAGACTCTATTTCATTCATCATTCGATCTATGTTATCTTTCGAGGCATGTATGGCAGCTTTCCCGGCACTTATGGTGAACCTCGGATCTACATCTATCCCTACCATCACAGCTTTATTTGATATCATCTTGCTAGTCATTCCTTCTGCCTCTATCCTTTTCTCTGTTCTCCTCATGATTCTTTTAGTAGCCCTGTCATAATAAACAGTACTGAAATCATGGACTTCTTCCCCTTTTTCCTGTACGAAAGGTACCAGCTAAGTCATAGGGGTAGCAGCTTCGATGGTAGTGGGTACTTGAGGGATCTGCATCTCAGGGTTTTCATCTCCCTGACTCTGCCCTGATGACGCCTCGGGAGCTTGCTGTTGCATCAATTTTATCTGTTCGGCCTCCTGCTCTTGCAGTTCCTCATTCAGCTTTCTTTAAGCTTCTTCGGCTGCTTGCTTAGCAGCTTCTTCTGTTTCTCTGGCTGCTTCATTTGCTCGTTCAGCTACTTCTTGGGAAGCTTTCCTCTTTTCTTCTTCTCCTTTTGGCATCCATTCCGCAGCCTCCTCTTCCAACCTCTGAGCCTCTTCTCTTATTCTTCTGGATGCTTCTTCAGTCTTATCTTGTTCAGCCTTCTCTTGCTCAGATCCTTTTCCACCCTTGGTGGAATGCTTAGGTTTGAATCTCTTGCGGAGCTCTGTCATATTTGGAGCCATCCTGTAAACCGATTCATCGCTATCGAAATGATGGCTGTATTCGTAGGTCACCTTGTGTTTCTTGTACTGTTCTGCTACTCTGCTATGAGTATCATTCCTTCGAAAGGTCATTTCGCCAAAGTGGAACTTCCCTAGTTCTTCTATGAACTCGGGTGCTTGTTTTACATTTGCGAATTTATAATTTCCCAGTTTAAATGGAAGGGGGGGATATGCTGTCTTCTTGTACTGGAACAAGAAGTGACCAACTCCATCAATGTATACCTGTCTGACTGCCTCCTTGTGGATTATATAATCTGTAGCATATTTGGGCAGCAACAAAGGGGTCTTCGACCCTCCAAACATCCTGATATACATACCATTTTCAGTTAGAAAGTAATCTCCATATTCACCAATGACCTGCATAGGGTCTTTTGACATGCAATTACATTCTCCCCGGAAGATGAGCTTGTATAATGGCATGAGGAACTGCTCACAGACCTCTCTGTAGTGACTGTGATATAGATGAGCCCCTAGAGGTTTGTAGGCCGCATATACGGGCATTCTCTCTTTATCCCATACACACTGGAGGCCGGGGAAAGGCTAGTGACAAAGTATGCAATCTATCAGGATTGAGCTCATATAAAACTCAGATCTCTTCCTGTATTCTCCTACCAAAGCTGCAGCCACACAAGAGGAGAGACTGCTTGATACTATACTTGCCCAGTTGAAGATCGTGCCTTCCGTGGCCACACAGAACATGAGGGGTATCCACTCGAATTTGAATAATCTGCCATGAGCTCTCCCGAAGATCCTATTCAACATTAGAGCTATGAATCTGTAAGTAGGTCTGAGACTGGCTGTGTCATATTCTTCAGTTGCTCTATGTTGGTATAGCTTCCCTGGCAAGAGCATCCTCTTCATGGTTTCTACAAAATCCATCCTAAGGTTGTCCAGCCAGTCATTTGTTAGGAAGAGCTGAGGCTCCGGCAGGTGGTAAGCTAAGGCCACATACCCAGGGCTAAAGGCGGCAAAACCCTGGCCCTCGACATTACACATAAGCATCGAGTTGGGGTTGGTATTTGGTAGGACCCATCTCATCACCTCCGGGCACGGAAACAGCTCGGGCCTGGTGGCAACTTTCATAATGGCCGATTTTTTTATGTTCGTGTAAATGGGTGCTTCCTCAAGACCCATGTCTGGGACTTCCCTGCGGGAAATCATTCTGTATATGTCTCCCCATTTATATTCAGGTTCAACCCCCGTGACACATTGGGTGTCATCATAGATGTACTCAGTTTTTGCTTCTGTGTCTGGTGCTGGTACTTCCTCCACTGCTGGGGATTTCTTCTTCTGCCTCTTGGACATTGTAGATTGTTCCTGCAATGTAAAACATATTCATATTAAGCAATTTCAGGCTTGTGAACATTTTGCAGCAGTTTTATCTTTCTCAAGTGTATCATAATTGTGATCAGTGCATGAAATCAAACCTTAAGTTTCTATACTGAACAATTTGCTAGCATGAAGTGCTGTGCAATGTGTTGTTATCCTAGGTGTAGCATGGTAACGTTTACTATAGCACATACATATATTGTTTAACCTTACCAGGCCTTATGAATGAATTATCTTATGGTCTATTCCACATGCAGCAGGTTTATCAGGCACGAAACCTACACTATTATGAGGCCTGTCATTTTCTTATGAAAGTGATATATTGAAGCAGTATGTGCAAATTATATATAGATGCAATATGCAATTATCATTCCACTTCCTATCATACACAAAGAGGAAATAAAATCCTCAGGCTTAACCAGTCGACACTTCTGCCCTACAGCCCAGCAGGCCCATTGCAACAGAGACTCAAGCGATTATCAACGAAAAATTACATCAGGTTGATAACATCCTTCACCCAACTCGGCGGGAAGCGACCATATCCCTGGATAAGGTATCCTCATCAAAACTGACCCACGCTACCCTCAATGAACGTAGCGTTACCAGCGACACTTCCCTTCGACCTTACTAGGGTTTTAGGCGACCAACAGCAAAATGGGGCTGCGAAAGATGGCGCAATCAACGCAAGCCGCGGTTTGAAACGCGAAGGCAACACTGTCGACCGTAAAACCCTTTCTAAACCCTATTTCTCTCGGCGAGGTGAAACATGGGTTCTATTAACAATCCCCCCCCCCCTCCCGGGACAACGCAAAAAATACGAAGGCGAAACACATAGGAAAGTACTCCGGCGATCACAGTCGGCCAAAACAGGACCCTAACAGACGCAACAAATGCATTCTCTACCCATCGCGGCTGTGCAACGAGTCCTGGCGCAGACAGCGTAACGGCCGTCTGCGCCCAAGAACTTGCAACCCTAGCGTGCGAGCAACGATTAGCTAGCCTAAATGAATCGACTTAAAAGGGTTAAAACGCCCCCCCTTCTGACCGCAGACAACTAACCAACTGGCGAAAATAAAACTTGAGCACAATCCACCGGGGAAACGGTTACGACAACCCTAGCCACGGGGAAGAAAAATAATAACCATCCGGACGCAGGTAGAAAAGACAATGGGGACCCAGATCTAGTAACCCCCCACCAAAGCCAACATTATCCAGTCAAAACCTTGAAAAGCACTAGGCAAGGCTGTTACGATCTTACCTGGCAGGGATGTGAAGCTGCTGTGGCGACCATGACCCGAGTTTCTAATCGATAGCTGGACACGGGTACAAGCACGAAGCTCCACCAAAATAGCGAGGTTGACAGCGCGGAGCAGATTACGACGGCCCGGGTGCATAAATAACAATAAAAAATCCACACATACACCCCCGTATATATAAAAACTCCACACGTGCGACGAGTCAACTCAAACGGGACAGACATGAAAGTTAAGTTGGACGACTAAAGCTCAGCCCCCTCCGCAACGGCGGACCGTCCTCCATACTACATCACCCGCAACGCAAAAATTAGAACGATCGAACGATAACCATGGTCGGGCGGCGGCGGATCCCTTGGTCGGGTGACCAAGAGTCCAGCCCCATCCGCAACGGCGGATGCGAGGAATATAAAGTCATCCGCAACGGGGAAAGAAGAACACCCTACAGGGCTCCGATACATATGGGTCGGCGGTATACAAAATCTTTGAAATTCCCACTGATCCGCAACGGCGAGGATGGCAGTATTCATCCCCCTCCGATGCGGCATAAAAACAACGCCCGTAATATAGAAGAAACATCAACCCCCCGAATAGTCGGCGCAAAACGACAAACAAGACTTGAAAATCACCCGCAAAGGCGGCGCAAAAAATAAAATCAAGATATGAGAAACACCCGCAATGGCGGGACAGTCAACTGAAATTCCTCCCGATACAAGAAAACTTTGAAGGATTTTACAAACCAAGAAAAAGGAGCTCAAGATGGGATTACTGAGATCATTTAAATGAGAAAAAACCCTACGATCGATAGCAACCAAAATTCCTGAAAGACGCTTCAAAATCCATAGGCCAAAATCAATAGGCTAAAATCAAGAAGAAAACTGATTAATTTAAAGTACAGGGGGGGGGCCAAATTTTTTTAGAATTTTGGGAAATTGTTGCAGATGCAACACCACCCTAGACTGATTTTCTTAGTATTTTTAGAACAACTGACAAAATATTCACTTTGGACTCTATCAGGATTACTAACAGAGACCCTTTATCCTTTACACATTCATTCAATAAATACCTTTTACCTATTACTTACCAACACATATCTCCATGGCTGCGTTCTTTCATTTTGGATCATTACTGTTTACTTACAGACATACCTCTTCATCATCTACCCATTCAATTGTCGCATCATTTCATCGTTAAGTTTCAGAAAATGCACCATTTCATTCTTATCACAGCATAGAATTCATTTCCGCACCCCTATTTATTGTTTTCTGGTGCTTCCGTAATCTTCTTTTCCAGATACAAACCAGACCGCTGATCTTATGTTTGAATCTCTCCAGACTGTTGATCTACTCTACAGATTTCCTCTTGAAATCATATTTCCGCACCAAGCTTCTGTTTGAACGATTCCCCACCATTGATATTCATTGGAATTATCCATGAGCGTCAATATTCATATTTGAGGGATGTAGGATGCGGGATGCAGGATGTAACATTTCCCAAACTCGTATCTTGGTTTTCCACAACTTTCTTTCCGCAACAACATTTTCTCACCGTTGATATTTTGTAGGTGTTTTCCTGACCATCGATTATAGATTGCTGGATGCAGATTGCGGGTTCATCGAATATTTAAACACAATTCCATTTCCACATTTTTCTTCCGCACTATCGATCTCTTTTGGCGGAACTAATCTCAGCCGTTCGATCTTGATCTTTTGTGGAACTTTTGATTTTCCTCGTAACTGTCTTATTTAATCCTTAACCGTCAGATCTAGTGCGATACTAATATAAGCAGTCCAATATTGATATTTTGTGGAACTTATCCCCAACCATTGGATCTTGTGCAGGATGCTTCTTGACCGTCGATTTCAAATCGAATTCAGATCTCACCATGAATTTGCGGATTTGCACGATTTCTTTGTGGAAATCCTCTGCGATAGTTCTTTCAGCAACAACATTGGATGATCAATCTTTAGTCGTTCAACTATCTATAGGGTTATTCATTTTTCATTCACCTTGTAACCTTGCAACTTGTAACAGGGTAGATCCTTTTTTATTCTGGATACCTGGAACCTTCAGTATGCCACCATATCCACTGGTTATTCCTTTGTCATTCGTGAACACCTTTGACATCGATGACAACTATATACTCAACATTTAGAACAAGGATTTTTTATTTTATGCTCATATCATTTATGTTTATCTAATCGGGGACTTACGAATTCAATAATACAATTGTGTCAATATCAATACAACAATTTTCCAAAATATCTTTTCCCATGTAAGCATAGAATTTATGGTAGAGGCTATAACTTCTTTATAATCCTAGCCATATATCCCTGTTTATTTCTCTTGTTTGTTTTCCCTTCTTTTCTCTTATATTTTCTCTTGTCCTCTATCATCTTTGTTTTTTTAATTATTTAATTCCCCTCAGCACATTGTGCCTCTAAGATGGAACTTGGGTTCCTAATCGATTTATGTTTGAGCCGTAAGATTTGACATAGGTTTAAACATAAATAACCTTGACAACAATAATAACCACTAGAGTGTTCCAAGTCATCTTGGACCTCATCTAAATATTTCTTAACTAGTGCATAGAGTTTTTAAAATTTGATGTAATATCACAAGTGATTTACGATCTTGGGAAATGCCAGGTTTGTATATGAAAGCTAATTAATTAGATGTGAAAAACATATCTATTATGTAGACAACGCTTGTGTTACAATGAAAATCATTCAAAATTGACAACAAGGAACCTAACATTTTCAACCAACAAAACATGTTGTCCATTTTTTTGGACTAAGCATATTTGATCATTTCTATTAGCAATTCAAGCAAGGAAAAACAACAGGGAACAAAGAATGGTCCAAATTGACCACGTATGGAATACAAATCAAATTAACAGATGAAAAATAGGTATTAGAATTAGGAATATGTTGCTGATACTTATAATTTCTTGGTACAACTTATCTTAATTTGTGGATTTTGACACTGTCTTGTTTTGCTTTACCTTTCAAAACCTCTTTCAACATACTACAAATATTTTCCTGTTGCAATAATTTCATATTAAGACCCATAAAATAAAGTTTTGCATGTTTATAAAATTAACAAAATGAAGATAAAAAAATATAGTTTGACTATTTTGTCTCAATGAATAAAAACAACATTAATATTGAACATTTTACTTTTGATGAACATTTTTAATTTAACAATGTAAATTAGAATAATATTCAAGTAGAATATTAGGTCATAAGACATCACCTGAAGAAACATGGAGAACCACAAAACAAATTATATAAGGCCATCGACCACATCAAAACGCCGATTTTTCTTCTGAAATATCAAAATGTTTCCCAAGGCTTTCTGTAACAAGTTCCAATGGATGAGTGAAATAGAAATAGTAAAATTTAAACACTGCAATCATAGAAATAACTATGGAAAATGTATAATTCCTTACCATTGATTGAGATTCTCTCTATTTCGAGAATAATTTAATATTATCTACTGATCAGTGTCAACCACGTGAAGGTGGAAGCTCTTATGTCACCTCCCCCCCCTCACATCACTCTCAATTCCCTAGGCCCTAATGCATCTGCTTGTAAATTTTTTTAGTGCAAATTCATTCATTCAATAGCCGAAAAAAACATTCATTAAACCATTATTTAAATCCTTCATTAAATAATTCATTAAACCATTCATTAAGACATTCATTCATTCAATAACCGAAAAAACCATTCATTCATTAAATAATGGGAAAACCATGCAAGACATTGTATTATAAAAAATAATTACTCAAAATTTCTTCAGTCACTTCTTTTTCACGTTTCTTCTCTTTACTAAATGAATAAGGATCACATCTTCTGGAATTTGTCATTCGGTTTCTGCTACTTCATCAACTTGTCCTGATGTCTCCCTAGTAGACTGCTCACCACGTGGATCTTGTGGCAAGGGGATCGAAATTGCTGTAATAATGTGAAAATGTTGCATTAATTTATTTTTGTTTTTATAATTACAAGTATTTCATTTAAAAAAGAATTACAAATGTGTTTTTTTACTTGGTGTGGCCACATCATGTTCTTGCTTTTCCTGTCCAGGATCAACTTGTACAGTGTGACCATCTACATGCTATGCAATTGAAATATGAAAAAGTATAATTAATGTTCACCATCTGCAATTATCTATACAAAACTTTAGCATATGAATAAATTCATTACCAATAATTGAAGCATAATATTTGATTGGTTGTTGTCCGTCATTGACATTAAGGAGATCATTGCTTTCCTACTCAAAACAGAATAAATATTTTATGTTGATTGTTTATAATGAATAGATTGCATGACAATTAATAAATTTTCATTAAAATATATATTTTTTATATACCTGTGCACCAGATGGATCACCAGAAGAACGTGTATGCCCAGACAATCTTTTTGGCATTCAACAACATCTTCAAATCCGTGTTGGACGTCGAGCTTCAAGTCTTCCTGAGTGTGCACTTCTTTGAATCTACCGGCCTAAATATTTGCATAACGTCATTAATTTTACATTTTGCGTTAGATTAAAATGAAAATAATTTTCAATTTATTATTTGGATGCGTTATCAGGTTTTTGATACTTACAATTCGTGTTGCCAAATTCAAATAACCACCAGGCCCAAGCTTGTGCTTACCAGTTTTTTCTAGTCTTGCCTTTGTGGCCCTTGATGTGTTTGACAGCATAAGCAAGTGTTGAACTACGTTAGATGTTCCAAATTTGATATAAAAATTACTATTAATAAGGGTTAGCATTACATTGTGGAAAGTATTGCATACCTACCTGTTCTTGGTGGCATCTTTCCTACTTTTCTGAGAGCCCTCTCTTTTCCATCTTCCACTAGGGATTTCCACTCCCTTGATGGAATCATTGGAGGGTGCTCATGCCTAGAGTTCATTTTTAGGTGAACCCTATATTGGTCTCAGACAATCTTCATATGTTGTCCAACCTTCTTTAGGACCTTTTTGTATAGAAGTTATCATTGCTGAACATGCCAACCAACTGATTAGTCAACTCATCATTTAATTTTTGTGTCTGTCTGTCCCGCCTTGTACGGATGGTGGGATCAAAGATCTCTAAGGTCAAATCATTTATATTTTTATAAAAAACATCATTTCCTGCAAAACAATCATGCCATCATTAGTTTAAAAAATGTTTTATCGGTATATTACAATCAAATTATAAAAGCTAAATTGAACAATGTATAATTATGTAGAATCTTCTCTATATTTATTGGAACGAGTTCCTCGCTCACCAAAAATGTTTTCTCTATTGAACTCATTCTAGTGACATGGGAAGATCCAAGAAATGTTGCTTCAACATCAGCATTACTATCAGGATTTGCATCCACCCTTATTTTGCACGATCTAGTGTGCGTCGGTCAACAACGATTACACTCTCTACTAGCCTCAAGAGTGTCATGAAATGTGTTGTCGAAGGTTTAGTAAAAAAAAATGGTGCAGTACGTGGTGCACATGGATTCGTTTGCTCACTGGGCCCAAAAAATCCTTCACCACTAGTATGTGGTCGCAGAAAATATTGTAAATAAAAACCCTTCAATTATAAGTTCACTATCATATACAATTAAAAATTATAAAATTCTAAATGAATTGATATTATGATTCAAGATTCCAAAACTTACTTTCAAGGCATACGATCTCTTTACCAACACTTCAACCTTGGATTTAATCTTGTCTTTCGGCGGAATAATTAATAGTAGACGAAGGATATCTACATTAATTTTTTTCAAGGTCTTCTCTATCACCTTAACCGGGTCTAGAGAAGAACCAATGTCAACGTCGTTCAACAACTCGTTCACATCAAAATCTATGGATTGTTGTGATGTTGTTTCGTAAACCAAATCATTGGTATGCAACAAAAATATATAAAGCATTACTTACGTGTTGAAGCAATAGTTCGAGAAATAAATTATATTAACAAAACATATCTATCATGATAGATTTCTAGAATTATGTCTAGGTTTATCAATGCCTAGATGATGGTGTGGTCTGATCAATAGTTGGGGACTTTCCCTGATCATCCACCTGCAAAAAAAAAGTAGAAAACATTATCATAATGAAAGAAATTATACAAAGAAAAAAATACATAACAAAATAAACATTATGCTACATTTTATACTTGTGTACAATTTTGAAAGATTTAAATAGTAGAATTACATTCAGGTTTACTTGTAGCCTCGAGGATGTTGTCGTCTGATCAACATCTGTGTGGCTTCTCTGATCAACACTTTGCATCAAATATAGATAAGATTATATAAACCAAACGAATATACTCTTGAAAAAACATAACAACATAATTGTTTGTACATATTAAATTTGTACAATGGAATCGATCTATACCTGCCGCCTCGAGGCAGGTCTTGTAACATCTACTGTGAGGGATGTGTGCCTCACAGAATCCTGCATCAAAAACATAGAAATAATTACCTAATGAAACCAAAATACTAACTAAAACAATATAATAACATAACATTTTGATGTACTTAAATTGTATAGTTACAAACATGTTTACCTTTTTCCCTGAGGCTTCTGTTTTCAGCTGCTAGGGGAATGCCACGATCACTACTCTGCAAAGTAAATATAGATAAAATTGTATAAACCATACGAATATACTGATGAAAAAAACTAAAAAAATCATTTTTCAAATTATACTTGTACTATTACAAAGATGTATACTTGCTACCTTGAGGATGGTGTACTCCTCTGACCAGCTGCAGGGGTGATGTATCCTTGATCACCTCCCAGCAAAGTAAACATAGAAAATTTAATCAAAATTATAACAATATACTACCAAAAAATCCTAAATATGTTAAAATAATCAATGAAAGGTTGGGTAAATTGTTGGATGTACCACATCCATACTAACCGTGTTTGTATCTACTTGGTTCAAATTGTAATTAATAAGAAACTATTCCCCTACAGCTATTGATTTAATGACACATACAAATACATTGTTTCCTTCACCCCCCTCAAACATGCAGTTGGGTTGCTTAAGTGTAGACCTTGGTTGTGTACTGCTTATAAACCTCGCAATATTTCGAGTTGTATTTGACCTTCCTTTAATGTACACTGTTGCACCTTTATTTTGAGCTTTGTCTTTCAGTTGTAAATAATTTTCTAACAACCCATATCTATGCATACTTCATGTATATTAGGCCAATCACATCCAATATTTGTAGTTGTAATAGGGTCTAACATAATCCATCAATTATGTACATCTATTGTGACCGACCTTTATTCCATCCATGCAAACAACCCCAATCCATGTAATGACGATGGTGCAATTCTATATATCCTCTCATTGACACAAAATTCTGTGTTGAATTGAGGAACATAACTAGGTACCCATTGTTTCACTAGATTTCTATACCTTAAGGGCACCTCGATGTCGCCTATTGTCTCATCATCATAGGAACACGAACCCCCTCTTGTGAGAAAAAATTCCATGCGTTTATTGAATTTTCTTCTAATATTCTGAAATCTAGTCGATCTAGCCCTTGTATACCTACTAGATGTCTCACTTTCCTCTAGCCTTCCTAAACTCCCCTTTCTTGAGGAAGGAAGGTTTGGCAAATACCTGTTTTTTCTACCTGTACCATGAATGGAAAAAACTTGGAAAATAAGAGAAAAATAACATCATGTTAGAAAAACCTCCAACCAATACCAATTTTAAGCAAGAAAAATATGCACAATCCAAGATGTATAAATAAACAATATATTTAGTAAAAAATACCAACAACTAACCCAATCAACCAAATCCTCACCAAAAAATTTAATAGTTTGCAATCCATCATTCAACAACAATAAACATTGCCAAAATAGTATACTTACCAAGGTTTGTTTCATCGAAAACCACAACAATTCCTATAGACACGAAAATAAACCAACATCATTTTGACATTGTGTGCTCAAACTATCCACACAACATTACAAAAAAATCGTATAGTAACTAGCTCCACATTGAGCATACAACACTTTTGGATGATGAAAGTATCACCTCTAATGGCATACCCATCACCTAGATAAATTTTCTACCTTCTTAACTCCATCAACCTCAAATGCTAATGTCATTGACATGCAAGAGTATGCCACATAAATAAAAAGGAGTATGCAAGCGAACCAAAAACGGGTATGCCACATAAATGAAAAAAATCTTAAAAGAGGTATATCATGCCTTCCTCAATGATTGCTCCTTCTAAAAGTTCGGAGAAGGAGAGGAGGCCAACCTTCATATTCAGTGCTTCCTTGGATAAACGTTCTGCACTCATATTGTTCTTTTGTAGACATCCCTAAAAGCATATAACCCACCAATTGAATTCGTTCGTAGTGTAACATAGATGTCATATTTAATGGACATCGACGACAAATTTCACTACATATATGTCGAAAATCTGATGAAGTATCTTCATAGAGGTTGGATAACCCACGAATTGATATTATTCTCTTGAGGACTTATAAAATGAAATATTAGTGACATCAATCTATTGAGAAACATATTTGATAGAATTATAAGAATATTTGATAGACTCATAGTGATATCATTATCTTGAAGAATATCAATAATTCCCTAGTATAACAATACATCACATAGTATTGTAACACGAGATAGATATCAACTGGTTCCATAGCAAATGTTTCAGCCAATTTATCTCAAAATACAAGCTACCTTTTTGAAAATTTTTGTAGGTGTAGCTTTTTTAATTTATTTTGTTTCCTCACCAAAAATATTAGAGACCGAGCTTACGAATCTCAAGATATATAATAAAATAATTTGCTAAGATTTTGTAACTTTTTTTTCAGAAGAAAAATAGGTGTTCCTTGATATTTAATAGTGAATCAAAGGTAACTTGTACATAGTCCTGAGAATGAGTCACTCCAGACACGAGTGGAGATAAGTATCAAAATATTTCCCAAGGGGAGGGAAAAAACCCACAATCCCAAGATGACTGAAGTAGAAATACCACAGGGAGAACATAAGGAGCCCAAACAACTTATTTAAGGATGCATCGAGGGTGGAGAAAACACACCCTTGGGGGATCAAAACAAAATCTATATCCCCATATAAAACAAGAAATATGCTAATCTATCCCATACTCAAAAGAACCAAAAAAGAGTATGCCACATAAATGAAAAATCTCTTAAAAGAGGTGTATCATTCCTTCCTCAGATTTCTCCTTCCAAAATTTCTGAGAAGGAGAGGAGGTCAGCCTTCATATTTAGTGCTTCCTTGGATAAATGGTCTGCACTCATATTGTGCTCCTTGTAGACATGCCTAAATTCATATAACCCATGAATTGAAGTCATCGGTAGTGTGGCATATATGTCGGATTTAATGGATATCTGACGACAAATTTCACTACATAGATGTCAAAAATCCGACGAATTCTCCTTCATAGAGGTCGGATAACCCACAAATTGATATCATTCTCTTGAGGAATTATAAGAATGGCATCTTAGTGACATCAATCTGTTGAGAAATGGATTTGATAGACTTATAAGCAGATTTGATATACTCATAGTGATATCATTATCTTGAAGAATATCAATAATTCCCTAGTATAACAATACATCACATAGTTTTGTAACATGAGATAGATATCAAGTGGTTCCATAGGAAATGCTTCAACCAATTTATCTCAAAATACAAACTACATTTTTGACCAATTTTGTATGTGTAGCTTTTTAAATTTATTTTGTTTCCTCACCAAATATATTAAAGACCTAGTTTATGGATCTCAAGATATATATTAAAATCATTTAGTAAGATTTTATAACTTTTTTTTCAGATGAAAAATAGGTGTTCCTTTATATTCAATAGTGAATCAATTGTAACTTGTACATAGTCCTAACAATAAGTCATTCTAGATGCAAGTGGAGATAAGTATAAAAAACTACCCCAAAGGAGAGAGACATAACCCACAATCCCAAGATGACTGAAGTAGAAATACCATAGGGATAACATAAGGAGCCCAAACAACTTATCCAAGGAGCAATCGAGGGTGGAGAAATCACACCTTTGGGGATCAAAACAAAATCTATATCCCCAACTAAAACAAGAAAGATGTGAATGTATCCCATACTCGAAAGAACCAAAAACGAATATGCCACATAAATGAAAAAGCTCTTAAAAGAGGTGTATCATGCCTTCCTCAATTATTTATCCTTCTAAAAGTTCTGAGAAGGAGAGAAGGCCAGCCTTCATATTCTGTTCTTCCTTGGATAAACGATCTGTACTCATATTGTGCTCCCTGTAGACATGCCTAAAGTCATATAACCCATGAATTGAATTCATCGGTAGTGTAGCATATATGTCAGATTTAATGGATATTCGATGACAAATTTCACTACATAGATGTCGTAAATCTGATGAAGTCTCCTTCATAGTGGTTGGATAACCCAAAAATTTATATCATTCTCTTGAGGATTTATAAGCATGGCATCTTAGTGACATCAATCCGTTGAGAAAAAAATTTGATAGACTTATAAGCAGATTTGATAGACTCAAAGTGATATCATTATCTTGAAGAATATCAATAATTCCCTAGTATAACAGTACATCACATAGTTGAATTGATCACATTATTGATAACTATATGATGGTAGGGATATCTTATCTACCACCAATACCACCTTCTAGTCCCACTTTTTGTATGGTCTGATGAATCCAAAGAAATAGAAACACCCAATCTCTAGGACGACGAAGCGTATCGAGTTTGAATTTTGATTATGAACTTGTCACAACCATAATTATCAATTCAACTGATATGACCTCAAGAGTATAAATAGGATGCGCCACTGTCCAATATTGCTTATAAAAGGGCCTTTTGAGGTTCTCAACAACCATGATTTGATTTTGCATTGTTGATAATGTTTGGATAATAGGTAGGTCTTCTTATTATCTATCATTGGTCCCACCCACTAGTACCACCTTTCTAGATAATGTTATGATTCTAGAGAAGCAAAAACATCCAATCACTAGGATGATGAAGCAAATCAAGTTTGAGTTTTGATTCTGAACTTGTCACAACCATAATGGACAATTTAAATCACGTGGCATTTACAGTGTGAATATGACTTTCCCTTATCCAGTATTGCTTATAAAAAGGATTTTTAAGGTTCCTAGACTATTCTGATTCCTTTACTATATCTTCCCTTAGGTTTGTTTTAGTGCATACAGATCTACAAAACATGCCTAAAATGAGAGTTTCCTCACTAATCATGTCAAGAGTTTACATCCAATGCTTTGGATCCACAATTTGATCATAAATCAACCAACAATGAAAATTTCCTTAATACTCCAACACAATTCAATTCCTAGGCTGCTGGAAATGACTAATGGAATTTGATCCTGGTCAAAATTGCAAGGACTTTTGAGGAGAATCATGCCTGATGAATATGTTGCAAAACCTTGGTTGACTGTATACATGGTCATCTGTTACCTCTGCAACTCCTCCATCAAAGTTAAGGAATCAATGTGCTTTCTCCTTTGTGTTTCAAATCAGTTTTACCTAATTCATGTTTATATATGAAGGATTAGGAGCTTGGGTTATATATTTGATATTATCTCTTGTTATTCAATCATGAGTGTTTATCTTATATGGGTGGGAGTCAAACTTAGTGACATACCCTAAGCTCTTTCACAACACATGTGGGAGTCATTTTTATAGTAGTGCTCATGGGTTTTGACCCTGAGACTAGATGGACTAGAGGCAACCCAAGTACAACATTGAAGGGAGGTTGAAGAATGCAGGAAAAAATAAGGAGTTATGGCAAATTATTAAAGATATAAATAATATGATAGAAATATTGAATATAATACCTTGCATAAGTTATTTTCCTGGGAATGTAAGTATCAACATCGATAATATTGAGGGAGATGTTATGAAAACAATTTGCTAATCTATTCTGACAATCCACATCTTGGTTCTTTTACATTACCAATGTTCAACATGATACAATAATATTATTAATATAATAGTATATACACAGCATGGTTTTGGGTCTTAAAAACTTAAACAACATCATCCATTTTCTAGCCATGAGGGTTGTCTAACCTATTGTCAAATTAGGCTCATCTCCCTTTAACTTTCCTGAGTTCTCGTTAGGTGGTACACAAGGTAATGATATGTATACACAATCATCTTCATCAGACCATTTAATCCTTGATCTTTATCACTAAATTCTCTCATTATTGTATTTATGAAATATTCATCGATGGAAACACTTGAATGGTTCTGTGGTTGAGCAAGGTCACAAATATCAGTGCTCTCATGAGTGCAATATCATCTAAGGGAATAATTTCCATTGCATCAATGCCATATACAAGGTAAATCATAGCCTAGTCTATTGATGACCAAGTTTAGAGGCTCTTCAGGATGTTTGTATTCTATATGTAATTTCAGGTAATTTCACATGATGGTTGCTCCTATGATTTGGTCAAATGAATTTTGGGTTTGGAAATTTGGCTCTTGTCAAGGTACAAATGTGAATAATAATAATAATAGATAGATCATGCATAAAATTTCCAATCGAATGCAAACAATAAAATATTTATTGCATGTTATATAAACACATGATAAAGGTTACATAACTACTTGGTTTGAATGATAATGAGGAGTATATATGGAAATAGCTCTGAATTTTACTTAGAAAACCCATAGAAAAAGTACATGTGAGGAAGGTTTTAGTTTCCCCAATAATCAAATTTCTATTTTAATAAGTGCAATAATGAAATCTAACTTTCAGTTCCTTGTGGTTTGGGAAGAAGGTTGCAAAATGTCCAATTAACAACCACAAATTGCATGTTGAAGATGAAGAAAATAAAACTTGTCTTTTGAATGAGCATCTTGTTTTCTCTTTATGAAATGGTAGAGGAGATAAGTTGATGATCAATGAGGGTGATGTCCCCAATCACTTGAATAATTCAACCCCCTTGACAGTGAAAAGGAAAGTGTTTTGGTCTAAGAGCATGGCTTGATCAAGCCACTTCATCACTCTTTCCCAAATCTTGTGAAAAATGGTCTAAGTGAACCATGAATTTGACAAAGTATTTCCCATGAAGCAACACCTAATCAGTAATTCTGGGAAACATTGAATCAATTTATGCCATTATCTGGACTATCCTACCCGTCATAGCAGCAGTAAGAATGGATCCATTATCTTTATCTGATTTTGATAGCGTTTCTATAGGAGTTTCTTTTGCACTCCCACTCTGTACTTATATAATTGTTTAGTCCCATTGACGTACTTGCTGTCGTCATTCGTTGCACATAGATACAATCAATATTTAATTTTTTTCTGCCACAATTACCATAAGCAAGGACATTAATGGTGTTTTCTATTTCTCATTCACACTTCATTCTCATCTCAGTCGAGATGGCTTTGTTTCCCATGTATCTAAGTCAAATGGAAATAGGCTACGAAATCCTCCTCCTTGACACTCTTCATTGTATACAGGATTTTTTTATCATAGTGTACATTGGGATATGGTTTTGTAATGCATACCATCAAATCCGCAGGAAAAAAATTGTGTTTGGTCCAAATGTAATTCGGTGTAGGACTAGTGCATTTGGAGGAGAGGGCTGAAGGTTAAATCTGGCGTACACACTGATTTAAATCTATCTTTTGATTTAAGAGATCCAAGAATGGGACAAATTTTATGTTGTGGTGTTCTTGGCAAAGCAAACCAATTCATGCATTTGATTTCCAAATTCCCACAATAATTTTGGCCTCTATTGAGAAGACTCTGCATCTCTTGTGACCTATGCCTCAACTACAAAATGTTTTAAGGTAAGTAAGAGAGAAAAACAAAGAAGTTCAATAAGACTGAAATTTGAAAGATGATAATATTTTAGGATATGATCTTACATGTTATCAAAGGATTTAAATCTTATTCAACGGTCCAAAAGGTGGGAATGTCACATACCCCAATTTTGTAAAATAATGTTAATTGTTTTAATTATATTCCTGAGACATTATGTTAAATTTAATGCTAAGTAGGAACTGATGACTCAATAGAGTCAACAGAAGTGGAATGTAATTCAGAATATTTTATTATTAATAAATAAATTGTGGAGACACCAGCATGGGAGAGCTGTTAAAAAGAGGTTACTGGTCAAACTGGTGGATGGAACTAGGTGGAGGGCAACAGACAAGTGGTAGCATTCTCAAACACTTCCTAAGTTGCAGGTGGCAACTTCCCTATAATTGGGGTCATGACCCCCCGAGAAAGTGGGATCAGAGCAGGTGCCTCATTGAATGACAATTAACCCAAAAATACCTAGGCAATCTTTTAAAAAGTACCCAATGAATAGAGCTGAGGCTGCTCAGATATTTTTCTAGAGAATAAACATTCAGGTGGAATGCTATTCAGGAAATTCATTTTGGGGAAAAAGGGAAAACAGTAAGGAATTTGTTCTGAGAGGATTGTTGTAGTAACTTGGCTTATTACAGCTTGTTAGCTGGGTGAACTTACTGATAAGTTCTGGATTAATAATGAGTTTGAGGACTGGTATCTGACTATTGCTGCACCTAGTTCCAGCCAGGGAGACCAAAGCAAGCTTGGGGGTCCTGAGGAGTCACTGTTTGAGCGCTCTCCAGGAATTGGTAGGGAGGAACGACCTCCCATTGCTATTGTTGTCCCAAGATCAAGCAGGTTCTGTCACTTATCTGTCTTGTTTAAATACTGTGAATGGTTGAATGTATCATTTGTAGTTTATAAAATAAGAGTTAACTGGTTAGTGTTGTAAATGTTTTAGTTATTTAGTAATGAAATCTTTTGATGAAAGATAAAGAGCCACTGTGTTTTTCCACATATGGGTTTTACTAGACCGTACTCCAGCACAGGGGTAAATTTAAATAAGAATAGCATGATGAGATTCTAGAGTAGTAGTTTCTTTATCTATTTTCAGAAAAGATATTTCATTGACAGTTGTATGAGTTCTTAGTTAAAAAAACTACTTCCTTGAATTGTATTTTACTTTCAGTAATTTTATATTGCAAAGAATAAATAGGAGAGTAGATTTTAGACTAGATTTATTTACTTTTTCACCCTACAGTTCTTTCTTCCAGATTAGAATAAATACATTACTATATGTCTAAATAATCAAATGGAAGTAGGAATATTTATATACTGATTAGATACTAATGTCAAATCAATCTAACCAATCTGGTCTAGATTTTATGAATGTTTGGTGATGTATTTCATTTCATTATTTTTCCATCTTTTTGGGACTGAGCTTAAACAAGCTTCCAAAGCTGTTAATCTTTTTATTTAGAATAGGAACAAAGGTTAATATTGGTGCTTATAAGAGAAACTCTGAATAGAGTTAATTAAATTCTGGATGTATATATAAATAAACATCATAATTAAGATAACAAATTAATTACAAAAGAACAGAGATAATATAGTTATTATAATAGTAATTTATTTATGCAATACAAGAATATTATCATTACTAACACAAATAGTATTCTTATTACTATAAGTATATCTTAGAACTATTTTTTTTACTGTCTGAGCTACAAGTATAGGTATACTGACAGTACTTAAATTTATTATAACAAGAAAGACATCTAAAAACCCTATATTATTAAAAGGGTATAAATAATATATCAATAATTACAAATTTTTATTTATAAGAAAGGCAAATTATAAACAGGAATAGAAACCCTAATAATAATACTTTTTAACAGTAAACAAATCAAATGCATTTTGTACAGGAAGTAAACAACCAAAGTACAGGATGTTCTTTTATCGAGTTTAACTACATACAATATATATATATATATATATAACTAGTAACCCTAATATTGCAGAAGCACTTTTCGATTTGGCAGTAATTTAAAAGAAAAAGAACAGAGTTATTTTCTTCACTGTCAAATAGAGTTAAACCCTATAAAACCCAATTTATACAAGTAAAACAACAAACGGTGAAATTAACAGTATTTACTTACAGCCATGGTTTTAAAATTTAAACCTAAGTAAGCATTCAAAACTTCAATAATATAAGCACGGAGGAATGCAGAAAAGGATTACAGTAATTAATACTTGTGTAATAACTTAGGGTAAAAGCCCTATCATTCCGAATATACAAAAACAATAACTGTAAAACCCAGTGCTGTAATATTAACCCACGGTCGTACTGAGAATTTACATAGGAAGGATTATAGTCTGTTCCTTTAATATAAACACAATAATATTTGCAAAACAAAAATTTACACTCACAGCCGAAGCCGAAGAGCCCTGCAATAGAGCTAGGGTCATAACCAAATGATGTTAAACAACAAACAAGCAACTAAAAGCCAGGAGGGTCAAACAGGCCACAACGACCAATCCCTCATTACCCCATAAGGGTTTACACAAGGTGGATGAGCCATGGAGAAACCAGGGCTTACCGTGGCCCCTTATTGCCGCAAACCATAATCCTTGTGCAGGAAGAGAAGAGAAGTAGATTGTATATCCAAAACAAACGTACATCCAACTGTTAAAATTACTCTAAAATCAAAGAGATGTATTTACAAGAGTTTAGCAATAACATTAAAAGGAAACGAAATATTTCTTTTACCTTAGCAGTGGAATGTCACAAACAGTAACACAGCGACCAGCAACCAGCATGAGCAAGGAGTCTGCCATTCAATGGCAAGGAAATGACGTTACAACACTTTCAAAACACTGACAGCAGAAAACCCTTGAGTTACATAAAACTGAAGGAGACGATAAAACCCTAAAGCCGATCTACTACTCCTTTCAACAACTCACAACAACGGTGGAGCTCAAACCTTAACATGCCGAAAAGAGGAACCACTCTCGTTGGATAGACTGAAGGAGAATGGTAAGGACTGACACAGTCAAGGGTTCAAGTTTTAGCAATGGAGGCAGCGAGAAAGCAAACAAGAGAACGAGTCAATTTTGATGAGCAGAAGAATGGGAGACATCTTTCACGTTGGTGCAATGGGGAAAGTTAACCAGGGAGGAGGAGCCGTAGACAGTCATAGCCTACACAGGTGACAGAGTGGCCGGTTTTCTCTCATAGCACAATGGATCAGAGCCCGAAGGAGAGGGAGGATAATGAGCTAGGTCTTGGGGAAGACACTTTTAAAACCTGCAATGCATGGCCCAAATAAAGCCACGTTGCCATGCAAATAATTTTCCATGGTGGGTTTCTTTTCAATAGTTTCGATGATTTAATCACGAGGATCTAGCATTGACAAAATTCGGCTGTCCCCAAGGTTAAACCTTAGTCCCGGCCAAGTCAACCTATTATTGCAACATTATAACAAGTGTTAGGTTAATACATCAACGTTGTCGTAGGAACTTACCACCGATGCATGGAATAACAAATCATTACCATATGTTATATTATATTATCACCCATGCGATGCACTCAAATGATAACACTAGGTTCATCATGAGTACAACCAATTATATGGCAAGAGCCCTATAACATGATATTTTATTTAATAAATATTTGATATAAAGAGCACTATATCTAGAGTGGTAAGTGCATTAACATCCTATTGTATACAAACTTGAAATGTTTAATGTAAACTTGGTTTGTTTAATGTAAAGTTTTTGAGAGTTATCTTTAGAGTGAGTCTATAAACTTAAAATTGTCATGGACTTGATTATGACTTGTTCATCCAGGTGATGACTACCTTGTCATTTAACACCTTACAGTCTTAATAGAATAAATTTGTAACATGATTATAGGAGGGAGGTTTAATACTTATGGTTAAGTAAGAATATTATTTTTACAAGTATTCCACTAACATTTATATTATAGTTATAGAGTATACTATTGGTACACTTTAAAGAGGTGGTAGATTCAACCCAAGGGGACTTCACTTAGTGAACTTCTCACATAGCACGTGCGATAGTGGGATATTAAAGAATACCCTTAATTTCGAGAGATATTGACCCAAACGCTTTTTGTTGAAACCCCCTATTAATACTTAAAACCTCCTCCCCACCCCCTTTTATAGCTCAATCCTTATAAACCACCCTACCCAGCCCCACCTTAAACCCCTCATCCCCCCAATACCTGCAATATATTGGTTTGATTTTTGATAATTTTAAAACCCACAATATGAACTAACGTCATAGTATATTGGTCAACAAGTGAAGGCCCCATGATTCAACCATAGTGACTATTGTATTATAATATGAACCTTCATGGTCTTGCCATAGTCATCTAAGTTGGATAAAAGCTTACAAGAGGAAATGTCAACTAAATATTTTGATGAATGCATCATCTGGCATAAATGTCCTTAACTTAGAATTATCACATATGAATGTGAAGCCATTTAAGAGAAAGTTTATCAACGTAATGGTTAGACCTTGGAACATATATGTTGTACATTCTTTTATTAGTTAGAATGATAACTAGTTTTCAGTAGGTTATTCATCAGACCTAAGATAAGCTTTAGTATGTGTTGAATCGGTGGTAATGGAAATAAGACCTGGTGCATCAGCATGAGTATATCCCTATCAGTGGATAGTTTGTATTTAGAAGCAGTAAATTGTAAACCCCTTATTCATCCACTTTACGAAGTAAGAGTATTTGTGTCTTCTTTATCATAGACTTTTGATTTTCGTTTTCTACTTATAAACAATTTTACTAAAGATCTTTTGACAGTGACATCTATGATAGATATCAGACAGTTCAGTAATCTTAAGAACCATAATTCTACCTTTACTAGAATGAAGAACAGATAATGGACTTTACCTCAGTAAGCATTGATGAGTGCTTAGCCATTAATGTCTTACTAAACTTTGAGTTACAAACAAACTTGTACATAAGACTCTAGAATGTTTTACTTGCAGCAGCCAACCTTCTTACCTGCAATATGTAAGGACAGAAGGAAATTTATGCATTAGCTCGAAAGCTAAGTAAGCCCAGTTTTCATGATAGCCCCACCTTATGTTCGCAAAAAGAAGCAAGTCAATAAACTGAAAAGAATTGTTCTATCAATCTATGAAAATAACAGATGCATTCTATTAATAAGTTGATAACCTTTAACTAATTAAATTATTAGTTAACTGCTTTTATATTAATATCATGTAATTTAAAAATTTTAAATTTTTCGGAAAATTTGGGGTTTTGACATGTGGTATCAGAGCATGGTTCAAATACTAGGCCTCAATGTAGCCCAACTAGTTTCTATGGAATAGTAAAAATAATATACTAACCTGTATTTTATTTTATGTAAAGAACATAAAATTTCCTTTTTTGAATCTAACAGGCAGGTATGGAGAAGCTAGGAGAATATGCTGAGTAGGAGTCTCTAAATACTGAGACAGGACAAATTTCCAGAGAACCTATGTTAGAAGAGGTAACTGCTCACTCTTTAGAAATGATGCAGACTATAAAGGATTTGAAGACTGAAATGGAATCAATCAAGAAGGACAATGAAAGGATTTTGAAGACTCAAGAAGAGTTGAACCAAATCTTGATGGAAAAATTTCAGACTGAAGGGAGGAGCAAAAGATCCGAATCTGAGGAGGCTAGCCATCAGAAAGGATCTAAAAAGATGAAACTGGCTAAAGCTGAAAGCAGTTCATCATCCGAAGGGTTTAGGGAACAACCAAGCTACCACACTGCTAGTGATAGTAGTGAGGCTGAGTTGTATGACATAAAGAAGAAGTACAGACCACATGAAGAGATTTCCAGGGAGTTTAAAAAAATAAAGCCCCCAACTTTCAATGGAGAGATTGAAAAATGGGAGGAAGCAGAGTCCTGGTTATCTGGGATGAAGAAATATTTTCAGATATACAACTATTCGAATCAGCTGAAGGCAAGAATGGCAATCTATAATCTCACTGGAAAAGCAGACATATGGTGGCAAGATCTGAAAAGAGTCAAGGGGATCAAGGAAAAAGAAGTTAATTGGAGCACCTTTAAAAGGTACTTCAAGAAGAAATTTCTGTCCGAACAATATTATGAAGAAAGAGCTAAAGAATTTTACGAATTAAAGTTAGGATCCATGGCTATGAAGGATCTAAACAGTAAATTCTTAAGCTTGTTGAGGTATGTACCTTATTTAGTCGATGAGAAATCTAAAGTACAGCGGTTTCTCTGCTGTCTGCCATATCACATCAAGGACAGAATCGAGTATGATAACCCGAAGACTCTGGAGGAAGCCATGAGAAAGGCTAATTTTTGTTTTGAACAGAACAAGAAGAAAGAAGGCATAGCCAACTGGAAGGCTAAGAAAAACAACAGTAAGCCTGAGTTCAAGAAAAATGAATTTGTACCTCAGAAGAATTTCAAGAATAATAAGAACAAAAATTATTCAAACAGTAAGAACTTTTAGGGAAGTAGAAATGGTGCTTCTAATAATTCTAATAATTCCAGTAATTTTAAAAGCAAGGAAGCTACAAATAATCATGGGAATTTCACTAAGAACTTTGAACGGAAGGATCCTGTTAAGTGCTGGGAATGCAATGGCCCACACTATGCCTCGGTTTGCCCAAATAAAAAAAAGTCAAACATCAATATTCACATCGTACAGGATGAAATGACCATTGGAGAATTTGTGAGGACTATGCCCAGAATAAATGCAGCTTTGGAGAACCACCAAGATGACTATCAGACTTCCATGGTGGAAGTGGAAGGTATGGTTAATCAAACCCCTGTAACCATTTTAATTGATCCAGGAGCTAGTCTTAGTTACGTTTCACCTTAGATAGTGGAAAAGTGTAAGCTGACTGTTGAAAAGTTTGATAGTTCCTGGTTAGTTCTATTAGCCACTGGGGCAAAAGGGAAAGTAACATGTTATGTGAAAGAATGTGCCTTACTTATGAATGATTTTAAAACTACAGTTAAGCTTAATGTTCTGCCACTTGGCTCATATGATTTATTAATTGGTATGGATTGGTTAGAGCAGCACAAGGTAGTTTTAAACTGTTTTGATAAAACCTTTACGTGTGTAAATAATAATGAACAACCAATAATAGTTAAAGGTATTCCTAGGAAAACTGTAATTAGGCAGATTTCTGCTTTACAACTTAAAAGAGCAGTCAAGAAAGGGTGTAAAGCCTATGTTGTAACCATTACAAATGAGGCAAGTAAATCTGAAAAAGATAAGTTAAAAATAGAAGATATTCCAGTTTTAAATGAATTTACTGATGTCTTTCTAGAGGAAATTCTAGGATTACCTCCCAGGAGGGAACTGTATTTCACTATTGAATTGGTGCCAGGTGCGGTACCTAGCTCAAAAGCTCCGTATCGTATGAATATTTTAGAACTTAATGAACTAAAATCACAGCCAAAGGAGTTAATAGATAAGAAGTACATTCGACCCAGTGTATCCCCTTGGGGAGCACCAGTCATCTTTGTCAAAAAGAAAGACGAAACTATGCGACTATGCATAGATTACCGTCAACTAAATAAGATGACAATTAAAAACAGATATCCGTTGCCCCGTATAGATGATCTGTTTGATCAGCTACGTGGAGCTACGGTGTTCTCAAAGATAGACCTGGGATCAGGATATCATCAGGTAAGGATTAAAGATGAGGACATTTTCAAGACAGCCTTCAGGACAAGGTATGGACATTACGAATTTGTCATAATTCCATTTGGTCTTACCAACGCCCCAGCTGTCTTTATGTGCCTAATGAATAATATAATGCATAAGTATTTAAATAAATTTTTTGTCGTGTTTATCGATGATATCTTAATTTATTCTAAAAATGAAGCAGAACATAAGGAACACTTACGAATAGTTTTACAAGAGTTGCGAGAGCAACAACTTTTTGCAAAGTTCAGTAAGTGTGATTTCTTTAAGGATGAAATCCGGTACTTAGGTCACGTAGTGACTAAGGAAGGGATTTCAGTTGATCCTGAAAATATTCGGGCAATCGAAGATTGGCCAGTTCCAAAAGACGTAACAGATGTTAGGTCATTCATGGGAATTATCGGTTATTACCGGAGATTCATTGAAGGCTTTTCAAAAATAGCTAACCCAATCACTTCCTTGCAAAAGAAAGGCAAGAAATTCGATTGGAACTTAAAATGTGAAGAAAGTTTTAAGAAATTAAAAACCTTATTAACAACTGCGCCTATTCTAAGAATAGCAGATCCTAATAAGGATTTCGTGGTATGCATCGATGCTTGTAATGATGGTCTAGGCGGTGTGTTGACTCAATATGGGCATGTCATTGCCTATGAGTCCAGGAAATTAAAAATCCATGAAAATAATTATGCAACTTATGATTTAGAACTTGCAGCTATTATACATGCTTTAAAAATGTGGCGAAACCACTTAATAGGTAGAAAGTTTATTTTAATGACTGATAATAAAGGTCTGAAATACCTTTTAGATCAGCCCAACTTAAATGCAAGACAAGCAAGGTGGTTGGCCTTCTTGAGTGAATATGATTTCAAAATTCAACACATAAAAGGAAAAGAAAATAAGGTGGCTGATGCTTTAAGTAGAAATGTAAAGCTGAATTTTACAGCAGCAATCAACACTTATGCTTCTAATTTAAATGAACAGCTGACAGAAGGGATAAAACATGATGAAATTTATAAAAAATTACAAGTTATAGCTAAAGAAGAACCTACAGAAAGTTTAATAAAATGTTATAGTCTAAATAAAGATGGATTTTTATTGTTTAAGGAAATACTGTATGTGCCTAATGTGCCTAAGGTTAAATTGCTGACTCTGATTGAAGTTCATAAAACCCCTTAATCAGGACATCTAGGCTACCAAAAGACTGTCACTATGTTAAGAAAAGAATATTTCTGGCCTAATATGAAATCTGAAGTAGCTGAATACATAGCTAGATGTTTGGATTGTCAACAAGTGAAAACTGAACACCAACATCCAGCTGGTTTACTGCAACCTTTGCCTATTCCTAGTTGGAAATGGGAAGTAATCAGCTTGGATTTCATTACTGGATTGCCCAGAAATCAGAATCAAAATGATTCAATTATGGTGGTGGTTGACAAGTTAAGTAAAGCAACACATTTCATTCCTGTCAAGACCACTTACAAGGCTGCCAATATAGATGATATATTTTTAAAGTAGATTTTTAGGTTACATGGAGTACCTAAGGTTATTATTTCAGACAGGGATCCTAAATTCACAGGGAATTTTTGGAGGTCCTTGTTTAATGGATTAAACACAACATTGAATTTCGACACCTCTTTCCATCCTCAGATGGACGGACAGACTGAAAGAGTGAATCAGGTGTTGGAAGATCTGTTAAGAATGTATGTTAAGGATCAGCTAGGTAAGTGGGAGGACTACTTGCATTTAGCAGAGTTTGCATATAATAATAACTATCACTCATTAGCTAAGTTCAGCCCATTTGAAATTTTGTATGGGCGTAAATGCAACACTCCTATCTCCTGGAATAATCCAGTAGATAGATTGGTGTTAGGACCTGAGTTATTGAAGGAAATGGAACATATTGTGAAACAAGTGCAGGAAAATTTGAAGGTAGCACAGGATCGGAAAAAGAGCCAAGCAGATTTGAAAGAACTCCCAAAGAGTTCCAGGTGGGTGAGCACGTGTTTATAAAGGTAAGACCAAAGAAAAGCTCCCTAAGACTGGGGAGTTGTGCAAAACTAGCACCACGTTACTGTGGTCTGTTTGAAATTTTATCCAGAATTGGTCAAGTTGCATATCAGCTAGCGTTACCACCTAACTTGAAAGTGAATAATGTTTTTCATATTTCTGTTCTGAAAATGTATGTTCATGATGCTACTCATGTGATTGATTGGAATGTTGTACAGGTGGAACCAGAAGGAGAAGTTCTGGTGGAACCGGACTGTATCCTCAGGAGGAGGGAAATTACTCTGCGGAACCGCACAATTGGACAGTTGAAGGTGCAATGGAAGCGCCTTAGTCCTGAAGAAGCTACCTGGGAACTGGAAAGTAAGATGCATGAAGCATACTCGAATATGTTCCAGGAGGTTGCAGAGGATGAAGAATAAGTAACATCGAGGACGATGTTACATTTTAAGGGGGTGTGTATGTCACATACCCCAATTTTGTAAAATAATGTTAATTGTTTTAATTATATTCCTGAGACATTATGTTAAATTTAATGCTAAGTAGGAACTGATGACTCAGCAGAGTCACCAGAAGTGGAATGTAATTCAGAATATTTTATTATTAATAAATAAATTGTGGAGACAACAGCATGGGAGAGCTGTTAAAAAGAGGTTACTGGTCAAACTGGTGGATGGAACTAGGTGGAGGGAAAAAGACAAGTGGCAGCATTCTCAAACACTTCCTAAGTTGCAGGTGGAAAATTCCCTATAATTGGGGTCATGACCCCCCAAGAAAATGGGATCAGAGCAGGTGGCTCATTGAATGACAGTTAACCCAAAAAGACCTAGGCAATCTTTTAAAAAGTACCCAATGAATAGAGCTGAGGCTGCTCAAATATTTTTCCAGAGAATAAACATTCAGGTGGAATGCTATTCAGGAAATTCATTTTGGGGAAAAAGGGAAACAGTAAGGAAGTTGTTCTGAGAGGATTGCTGTAGTAACTTGGCTTATTACAGCTTGTTAGCTGGGTGAACTTACTGATAAGTTCTGGATTAATACTGAGTTTGAGGACTGGTATTTGACTATTGCTGCACCTAGTTCCAGCCAAGGAGACTAGAGAAAGATCGGGGGTCCTGAGGAGTCTCTATTTGAGCGCTCTCCAGGAATTGGTAGGGAGGAAAGGCCTCCCATTGCTGTTGTTGTCCCAAGATCAAGCAGGTTCTGTCACTTATCTATCTTGTTTAAATACTGTGAATGGTTGAATGTATCGTTTGTAGTTTATAAAATAAGAGTTAACTGGTTAGTGTTGTAAATGTTTTAGTTATTTAGTAATGAAATATTTTGATGAAAGATAAAGAGCCACTATGTTTTTCCACATCCGAGTTTTACCAGACCGTACTCCAGCACAGGGGTAAATTTAAATAAGAATAGCATGATGAGATTCTAGAGTAGTAGGTTTCTTTATCTATTTTCAGAAAAGATATTTCATTGACAGTTGTATGAGTTCTTAGTTAAAAAAACTACTTCCTTGAATTGTATTTTGCTTTCAGTAATTTTATATTGCAAAGAATAAATAGGAGAGTAGATTTTAGACTAGATTTATTTACTGTTTCACCCTAGAGTTCTTTCTTCCAGATTAGAATAGATACATTACTATATCTCTACATAATCAACTGGAAGTAGGAATATTTATATACTGATTAGATACTACTGTCAAATCAATCTAACCAATCTGGTCTAGATTTTATGAATGTTTGGTGATGTATTTCATTTCATTATTTTTCCTTCTTTTTGGGACTGAGCATAAACAAGCTTCCAGAGCTGTTAATCTTTTTATTTAGAATAGGAACAAAGGTTAATATTGGTGCTTATAAGAGAAACTCTGAATAGAGTTAATTAAATTCTGGATGTATATATAAATAAACATCATAATTAAGAAAACAAATTAATTACAAAAGAATAGAGATAATATAGTTATTATAATAGTAATTTATTTATGCAATACAAGAATATTATCATTACTAACACAAATAGTATTCTTATTACTATAAGTATATCTTAGAACTAATTTTTTTACTGTCTGAGCTACAAGTACAGGTATATCGACAGTACTTAAATTTATTATAACAAGAAAGACATCTAAAAACCCTATATTATTAAAAGGGTATAAATAATATATCAATAATTACAAATTCTTATTTATAAGAAAGGAAAATTATAAACATGAATAGAAACCCTAATAATAATACTTTTTAACAGTAAACAAATCAAATGCATTTTGTACAGGAAGTAAACAACCGAAGTACAGGATGCTCTTTTATCGACTTTAACTACATACAAATATATAAATATAAATATAAATATATATATATATATAT
>LPNX010167854.1:4611-35887 GCA_001517045.1 Pseudotsuga menziesii
CTTTTGTCATCAATGGTAATTCATCCCTTTTTAGAGTAGACCCTTCAATACCATATAATTTATAATGTTGGCCTTGCCAGTAAAACTCCCTAAACTGTTCTTTAAGGTTGGTGGTATAAGTGCCCAACTTCATTAACCACTCTGCACCTAGCACCATATCCATCCCATCAAGCGGTAGCACATAAAATCTCCATTGCAGTTCTAGTCCTTGTATTTAAACTAAGATTTTATGACAACTTCCTTTGTTGTTGACCTGATGTCCATCAGCGACCTTAATAGTGAGGTCCTTTGAAGGGTATACAAAAAGATTTAATTCCTTAGCAACATTAATTTCTATACAATTATGAGTACTGCCCAAATCTACAAGGATTGTTAGTTCCTTATTTTTTACACTTCCCATGAGTTTCAATGTCTTAGTATTGAGTTTTTGGTCTCAACTGTAGATGACTTTGGCGTTTGTTGTGCCTTTTTTTGGGAATTTTAACCTCATTAGTTTTCAAAGATGGGGAGGGGTATATTTTTTGGTTTCTTGTGTTTTATTTTTTTTAATGTCTTCCCTTTGCGACACGTCATCATCATTATTATTCAATAGTGTGCATGAAATTGATGATAGTAATACTTTTTGTGGTGATTCATCCCTATCAAAATTTGAATTGTAGGCTGCTGTGATTTCATTTTCTGGATTTGAGACTTCTACTTGTTGCCCATTCATTATTCGATAGTAATGTAATGACACATCTTCACATCTATGCCCTAGAGTCCAATGTTTCCCACATTTACGATAAGGGTTTTCCTTCTTTCTAACCTTCTCTAAATGGACATATTTGTTGTTATATCTTGATGCACTATAATTGGATGATTTTATTGTATTGACCTTTCTTTCGATTATTTATGCCATGCTTCTGGCTCCATCAAATTCCTTGGTCTTAAAAGTTTTAACTTGCTACGGATAATGGACTTCAACCATGAAATATACAATCTTAGCAACTGATCATCTATAAGGTCATAGAATCTTGTAGCTAGGACTTCCCATTCATGGGTATATTCATTTAATGTCCATGTTTGCTACAAATGAGTGAACCTGGTAAAAGTGTTGTCTTCTTCATCATCGTGAAATCACTTAAGGAAGTCTTATGTGAACATTTGCTAGTTTACGAATAACCCACTAGTTTTCTTAGACCACCAAATGAGTTGTTATCACATACATTGTAGTTGGAACTACCATGATGCAGCAAACTATATTTTTCATCTAGACAGTGCCAATCCTAGATATTTTGAGCATACATTAAGATGATTCACATGGTACATGATACTGAGAGCCAGCAGCAACAACTTCCCCCGTGGTCATGACTACCCCTACACGATCCCATTGAGATAATTATGGTTTGGTCATGGTTCTTTTATAGAGCAAGCTGCCATTTCTTTCCTTGTCCATACACAATTACAAGTGATCCCAGAGACAGGTATAGGGCAGAGCAAATAAACATATGTGTTGGGAATCTAATCCTTTGGGTTAGTATTTTCCCATATGTTTATATTATTATTATTCAGCCTTTTCATGAGAAAAGGAAATGATGAGTCATAAGGGAGACCAAGAGTCACGCAGGAGTCCAAGAGGCCACTTGGAATATGAAACCAAGGGTCACTTCCCATGTATATATGTACATTAGTTAATGAGAAGTAAATGTGCTTTTATGCCTATCTTTCTATTTTGTGTGGTTTTCTATTTGCCTATATTGTCTTGTGTTCTACCAATAATATTTATGCCCTAATGGGCTCCTTACAATGGTATGAGAGCTCTTATGAGCCTGCAGCTTGTGCTCAGTTTTGCTTGCCAACTTCTAGCCTGCCAGTCTGTTAGTCTCTGTGTTATAATCTACCATACATTTCACCACTAGAAACCTAATTTCTAGCATATTAATTATTCTGCCATATTTTCCTATGCGCTCCTTCTAGCATGCACCATTTAGCCATCTACCTACTCAAATTTGTAGATTGCCCAGAGAGACCTCCCATTTGCTAACTTTATCATATTTTTGCGTTGAGCGTTTCTACCAATTCTGCATTATTCTTTGACTTTATAGGAAATGTACCTCACAAACCCTAAATTTGCAAAACTCGAGGTTGTGTTTTCATGAAGACAATGTCCTAGTGCGTACTCTCTGTGGCTTTGAAGACAACATTGATATGAGAATCAAACATGGTCTGTTCAGTTGCTTTGACATTGGAAGGAGAGGAAATGCAAAGACTTTAAATAAATGAGAAATAGATGAGTGGATGTTGGATGCAAAGATGGTTTTTGGCAATTTAGGTGTTCTCAGGATAAATGATCCTTGTAAGTTTTATTCTTTGAATCCTCCTAGAGGATTGGTTTTGTTCGACAGAGGTTTAATAAATTATGATAATGTCGGCAATCTCAACGACTCAAGTGAAAATGAGCATTGGAGCATATGGAGACTAAAATGTTGTTGTGGCATCCCATTCCGTGTAGTGCTGTAGACCGTGTGAGAAGCTTGGAGACTGTGATATCGACACGGAAGATGAAGAGACTCCACATCCAACTGGGTGGAGATGACCTATCATTGAGGTGAGTTAAGTGGAGCAACCATCATCATGTGACCTCTCCTCTCAAATCCCTTGCCATCTCCAAACCCGAGTTCTCCTTGCATGTTCAGAAATGGGCGTTGACATGGCTTTACTCCTCCCGTGACGAAGTGACTGACGTGATTGGCATTTGAGAAAACGTCCTGAAGATTAACTGTATTCCATCGATGAGTGGAGCTATACATCTATTGAGAAGCTAGAGATGCTATGGATTATCAATCGTCGTTGGAGTTGTGTGTTGAATAGAGTTGTGCAAGTGAGAAAATAGTTGCATCGTAGTCTACGTTTGATACACACACCCGCACGTTTTGTTTTAGGTGGAGTTATCTCCCTTATTATTGCTGGAAACCCTACTGTATCTCCAATCTGTGCATGTCTATGACTCTATGGTGATCTCTGGAACCCTATTTTTTGTTCAACAATTGGAGCAATTTTGTGTGGAGCTCTCTTCTTGGTAGTGTGTATTGTTGTTTGCTTGAAGTCCAAGACTCTCCGGAAGATAGAGTAACGGTTAACCTATGCAAAGTCTAGTGGTCTCTCTCCCTCTAGCATTGTGTTCTAGTCCTGCATGTGAGACAACAAGTCGAGAATTGTTCATAAATAAGAAATGTTTGCACATAGAAAAGTCTCCCAACAAGCCCGCAAAGTGGTGTACATGTCTGAGGTTCCATTTGCGATTGCAAAGAAAGTTGTGATAACTATGTGTATTGTCTGCATGCAAGTCCGTAAAGGAGTTGCTAGTGGTCCCACGACCAGCAATCTCATAAGGGAACATGGATCCTGTGCGTGTGCAGTAATACAATCTCTCTCACGGTGTGCAACCTCTCAATACTTTGGATGTTGCGACCTCCATCCATTTGAGAACCATGACCTCACATCTGAAAATTTTCAAAACCCCAACCCAGTTTCAGTTTCAGTTCTTCATTGTTTAATGCCCAAACCCCAATGTTAGCATGTGCATAAAAATTTAATAATTTATCACTGAAAACTTAAAACACATGAGATTTCTTTCTTCTTTAGAATGCTGAAAATTTATGGCAGCCCTAAATTCTTACTCATAAAATTAATTCAAGCCACATGAAATTTAAACACTCATATTTTTTGTCAAGTTGACCCAGGAAAAACATCGAAGGGAAAACATGTTTGCAAAGAGATTTTATTATTTCTTCAGAGACAAATTATTCAACAAATTACAGCAGTACTTATCTCTTTTCCATCTCGAAAAACATGCCAGCAAACACTCGGAAAAAAATGTTGTACAGAACGCAAGAATTTTTGGCACACATGTGATTCTACGGTTGCCCCGATTTCTGTGCAAACTCAGCCTCAAAATCTGTGTTGTACAGTCACTGTACGGACAACAATAAATGTTGTACGACTGCCTTGATTTTTGTGCAAACTCAACCTCAACACTCTCTCTTACTGAGGAATGTGTTTTTCACCACTCCCATCTTGTCTCTGAAATGAATGTGCTTTCCTCTTCCCAAAGACTTCATGACAATATCTGCTACCTGCTCATCTGTAGAAATGTACTGTAGCTCAACAACTCCTCTCTGAACATAATCTCTGATGAAGTGGTATCTGATCTCAATGTGTTTTGACCTGTCATGAAACATTGGATTCTCAGAGAGCCAGATGCAACTCTAATTGTCACAATGAATGATAGTAGGCCTCAACTCCTGACCAAATAAATCAACAATGAATTTGTGAAGCCACAATGCTTCACAACTAGCTTGACTGGTTGCCATGTACTCAGCCTCTGCAGAACTCAAAGCAACAGACTTTTTCTTTCGGCTCAACCACAACACAACAATCGAACCCAACCTGAAACAACAACTGGAAGTGTTATTCCGGTCCGAAGCACTTCCTGCCCAATCTGAATCTGTGAAGCCAACCAAGTCCACTCCACCTGATCTCCTATAGTTCAGACCATAATCTACAATCCCAACAAGGTATCTCAAAATATGTTTTGCAGTTATCCAATGTACTCTCCTAGGCTCCACCATGAACTGACTGAGAGTGTTCACTGCAAAACTCATATCTAGTCTGGTGTTGACCAAATACATCAACAAACCAATGAGCTGACGAAATAAAGTAAGATCCACCAACTCTCCCTCATAAGCATGAAGCTTCTTCCAGTTGGTGATCATGGGTGTAGACATAGGTTTGCAGTCCTCCATCCGAAATCTCCTCAGAACATCTACAGCATATTTTCCTTGCCCCAAGAAAACATGTCCATCCTCCTGCCATACCTCCATGCCTAGATAGTAGTGCATCAACACAAGGTCTGTCATCTCAAACTCCGAAGCAAGATCCTTCTTGCAGGCATCAATCAGGTGCTCCCTTCCAGTAATGAATAAGTCATCAACATAGAGCAGAAGAATGAGCGAAACACCACCAACCACAATGTAGTAAAGGTTGGGATCTGCCTCACTCTTTTGAAACCCAATCGAAAGCAAATAGAAATCAATCCTCAAGTACCAAGCCCGAGGGGCTTGCTTCAGACCATACAAGGCCTTTTTCAGCCTACATACTTGAGAATCTCTCTCATAAATCTCAAAGCCTTGTGGTTGCTCCAAATATACCTCCTCTTGTAGAAGACCGTCGAGAAAAGCAGTCTTCATATCCATCTGATGGATCCTCCAACCTATCTCTGCCACGACAGAGATCACTGCTCTGATCGAAGAAAATCTGGCAACCGGCGCAAAGGTCTCATCATAATCAACTCCCTCTATCTCTGAGAACCCACGCGCTGCAAATTGAGCTTTGTACTTCTTGATGTTGCCATCTGCAGCATGCTTGATTTTGTAGAGCCACTTGGAAGTCACAACTGACTTCCCCTCAGGTCTCGGAACCACTTCCCACACTCCATTCTTCATGATGGAATTGTACTCTTCCATCATGGCATCTCTCAAAACCTGGTGTACGGAAGCCTCCTCATAAGTAGTAGGCTCGGACTCACGCAAGCTAGTCACCTGTGCCATGTAGCTGGAAAATCACTCAGGTGCCTTACTCTCTCTGACCTCCCTCTTGGGTGGCCCGACAAACTCCCTTGCTTCCTTCACAAGCTCCCTAAGCTAACTTGATTTTCTCTTCTTGGAAGAAGCATCTTGTCGCAGACCCTCCTCTACATCCTCATTAGACAAATGTCTCCCTGAAGAAGTACCAACGGTCTAAGATCATGTCCATGGTGAACCTAAACCAGTACCAAGTGTATCCGAATCACCTGAAAGTGTAACCTGTGAACTTGTGATCCGTGAACTTGTCCCTGTACCAGAAGTCCCTCTAGACTGAGTCGCTGAAGCTGATGGACCTATAACCTGTGACCCAATCACTCCTGAAACCTGTGACCTTGTGCCCTGACTCGCTGAACTCTGTGATGTTGTCACCTGTGGAGAACTCTGTTGCTCCTCTATCTCATAATCTCAAGATCTTCTGAAGGCTCGCTCCTCCTCAAATCTCACCTCCCTCCTCACCACAACTTTCCTCTGAGTAGGAAGGTAAATGCGGAAATCCTTCGAAGTCTCGTCATATCCAACAAAAATAGCCCTCTCCAGTAGCCGCCAACTTTGTCCTCTTCTCAGAAGGGACATATGAGTATGTGAGACATCCAAAGATGCGGAAGTGGCCGTTTCCCGCGGGGAAGAAGGGAAAAAAACGGCAAAGTCGCGGGGAAGGTTGGGGTTTCCCGCGGGGAAGAAGACTAGTGAACATCTCCTTAGGAGTTTTGCACCCCAAGGCATGGTGCAAACTCTTGTTCTGCACATAAAGAGCAGTACTACAGGCCTCTGCCCATAGACTCTGATCATGTAGCATGGCTCTAGCTACACCCATTATTGAACGGTTCTTACTTTCAACCACTCCATTCTGATGTGGAGTGTAAGGAACTGTCAACTGTCTCCCGATACCCTCCTGTCTACAAAACTCATCGAATGCATGAGAAGTATACTCACCCCCATTATCTGATCAAAGTACCTTGATCTTCTTTCATGTCTAGTTCTCCACAAGAGCTTTGAACTCTTGGAACCGAAGCAAGACCTCCTCTGATCTCTTGCTTCTAAATAAATAGATCCAAGTCTTCCTGGAAAAGTCATCGATGAAAGTAATGTAATACTCAAAACCTATCAATGAGCCAGAAGGCATGGGACCACATAAATCTGAATGAATCAACTCAAGCACTCCCTCTGATCTAATGTCACAGCTCGAAAAAACAGTCTAGGTGTACTTTCCCAATGCGCACCCTTTGCATACACCACTCTGCTCAGTACTGAAATCTGGCAAACCTGTGGTCATGTCTCTCAGCATCCTCAAAGTTGAATGATGAAGATGGGCCATTCTCCAGTGCCATAACTCACACAAGTCACTGTTGCTCTGAGTGTGTGACAGTGCATGATGTAGCTGGAAGAGAATATTGTATAGTTTCCCGCATCTGACTCCAATCGCATATGAAGCAAATGGACCCTCTGCTTTGGGAAAGATGAGAACTTTCCCATCTAGGACATATACCCCAAGGCCTCTGACCTCAATTATGGAAACTGACACAACGTTGTTCTTTAGCCCAGGGACATACAAGACATCCCTCAGAAACATAGGCTGCATGGACTCCCTATCAAAGCGGACTGTCCCACGCCCAACTGCTCTCACCATTGTATAATCACCCAATACAACCTCCAACTCCAAGCCTGTCTCTGAAATCTCAGTGAACATGTCTCGATCAACTGTCATGTGACTCGAAGCTCCACTATCAATGTACCAAGAGGAGGAAGTAGTGGAAGCACTCAATGAATGCCCAACAATCATGGAATGCTCCATGTGATCCTCAAAGTCCCTGTTGGTGATGGATGATGCTCTCTACACAAGCACCAGCAAAGAGAGAAAAATCCCTCTCAAATCTAGCAACATACTCATCAATCTCTGTTGAAGTTGTTGTTTGTTGTTTCTTCTTCTTCTTGTTTGGGCATTGTCTAGCATAATGCCCAAAATTTTGACAAGTAAAGTATTTCACTTTGCTCATATCCTTCTTCTCTCCATCCTGTTGCTTGGTTCCACCCTTGGAACCCTTCTTGAACTTCTTCTTCTTCCCCTTTGCTGCTAACCACATTCTCCTCATCATCCTTGTTGTGAGACGTATTGCCCTGTACATATCCTCTACGGGTCTCCTCCTGTACGAAATCATCCCAAAGACGATCCCATGAAGGAATGTGCTCACAAGCAACCACTGACTCCACAAATACAGCCCATGGTTTTGCCACACCATTCAAGGTTGTACGCACCAACTCAGCACTCTCTATCACCTCCCCAATAGCTCCAAGCTCATCACGAACCTGTGTAATCCTGGTGAGGTAAGTGGTCATATTCTCACCCTTGTTCATGCGAATGCTCTTTAACTTCTCCCTTAATACAATTTTCCAATTCTCATTGGAACTTTGGTAAAGGTTAGTTTAAGCGGTCCACATCTGATGGGCATGATCTTTACTTGAAATGTGCGAAATCACATGATATTTTGTTGCATCAAAAAGAATTCTTCTAGCCTTATATCCCTCTTGTCAAATGCGGCTTTAGCCACTGCATCAGCGGGAACAGTCACGGGATTTGCAATAGTGTTGTTCACTATATCCCATAGTTCACTATCCTGTAAAATCAGTACTATTCTAGCCTTCCATGGACTGAAATTTACAGCCCCATCCAACCTGTCTTCTATCCTAAGACCTGTTGCTATGACTACAAGAAACTTAAAGAACCTGTTTTACTCAGCCACCCTATTTTCCCTTATTTCACCAAGTCTGAAATTTATTTCTGTGTACAATTTTCAGCCTTCAACTGAGCTCTGACACCATGAAAATTTTCAAAACCCCAACCCGGTTTCAGTTTTAGTTCTTCATTGTTTAATGCCCAAACCCCAATGTTAGCATGTGCATAAAAATTTAATAATTTATGACTGAAAACTTAAAACACATGAGAGTTATTTCTTCTTTTGAATTCTGAAAATTTATGGCAGCCCTTAATTCTTACTCATAAAATTAACTTAAGCCACACACATGAAATTTAAACACTCAGATTTTTGGTCAAGTTGACCCAGGAAAAACCCCGAAGGGAAAACCTGTTTGCAGAGAGATTTTATTATGTCTTCAGAGACAAATTATTCAACAAATTACAGCAGTACTTATCTCTTTTCCATCTCAAAAAACGTGCCACCAAACACTCAAAAAATTGTTGTACGAAACCCAAGAATTTCTACCACACGTGTGACTGTATGGCTGCCTCAATTTATGTGCAAACTCAGCCTCGAAATCTGTGTTGTACAGACAGCAATAAAATGTTGTACAGCTGCCTTGATTTTTGTGCAAACTTAGCCTCGAAATTTGTGCATTCTCTCTCCTTGGAATTCGTGTTGTATGGCCTGCATTAATTGTTGCATGGCCGCTGCATTTAATACTGTACGGTTGCCTCAGGATTTGTGCCTGTAACGGTAAAATACCGTTTACTGTAACTTCTCGAACTTCCACTTTCTAAAATACAAATAATCCATGAGTTGATTAAATAGATATGATATTTTACAAGATAGACTTTCCGGTATATATAAATGTTTAAAGAGTGTCTAATGCAACTTTTCATAAAGAGTTACACCTTTTCACTGATTAATATCATATTATTATTGTTTGTTGTTGTTGTTATTATTATTATTATTATTATTATTATATATATATATGTTGATGTTTATTATTATTATTAATATTTTATTCATAACATTGCCTTGCCCTTAAACATGCTTTGTCCTCAACGCATAGTTTATTGTATGACTTTGTTCTCTTGCTCGTAACGACTTTTCATGATGTTGTGAGCTTGGAACTACGATGCTTGATGAAACTAGGTGATATAATCTTCGGATTGTTGAACTAATGTGTTGCATTTTTTGGGAAGTGATCCATCCCAAATCTACCTTCATTGGAATTGTTTGATAATCGATTGCTCGTACAGAACTTCTTAATTTAGGCTTCCATAAAAGTTTTCAATGTTGTTTTTGTTCATTTTCAAGGTTGTAGTTGGTTTGTCTATAAGAAGAACAATGTTTATTTTCTGCTTTACTTTGAGGTTGGTTATATCGACTTTTGTGATTTGGGTGACGATAAGGCATTCGAGCCGTTTGTGGAACCCTTGTAAAAACTTCAATTGTTTGTAATTCTTGCAATTTACTGGTTGATAATAACTCTGAGGATTTTTCTGACTTCTCATTTTTAAATTTTTTTATTTGTTCAGTCAACCCTTGATTCAATTTTTTTAAGCGAGAATTTTCTTCATTTTTTTCTAATAGATTCTTATTGAATTCATTATGGAGATCCACTTCCTTTTGATGGAATTTCTCTTGGATTTCTTCTTGCAATCTTTTTTCCCTTTTTAATTTATTAATCTGTGCGATCAAGTCTTGACTATGATTCTTCAAACAAGTAATTTTTCAATCCTTACTGACGACAATCTTTTCAACTTCTTTCTGCTTCTTTTGTTCCGACTTCTGATTACCCTATGAAATCATCTTTGATATATTCTTGAAGTATTCAGATATTGGAGCTTCTAAATCTAACTTCATTGTAATATCTTGAAACGTCTCTTTAGCTTATAGGAAAATGTCAGAAACTTCTTTTCGGCATTTAAGATGAAAGCCCCATGTTTTTATCCAAGGTAAACCCAAAATTATGTCACCGTCAAAGCTCCATAAGGAACTAACAATGAATTTCGATGTGACCATATAATCTCCAACATTCAGTTGTAAGCCACTTATTTCAATTTGTTTCTTGTCCTATAAGTCTAGCACTTCACTTATATTTGACTCAGAAATCACTAATATAATTATTACTTTCAACAGGTGCAATAGAAATGGTGATATCCTTCCCTGCAAGTGTCCCTTTAATTCTAAATAGTATTGCAACATCTCTTTGTAAGGTGACAGGAAACTTTTCCTTTTCCTTCTTTTCAACATTAAAATCCATATTCTTGAGTTTTCTTTGAAATTTATTCAATATCTCATTTTTTATAATAAACAATATTCAATATGATTCTTGTAAAAATTATTCTTTTGATGCTCTTGCAGAAAAAGAATTATATTGAATCTGACCAGAGTCCAGACAAAAAGAACAATGAGTATTGTTGTCCTATGAGGCTGGCGACGTGTGGAAGCGCTGTAGAAAACCAAGACTCTACAGAACTGAAATGTTTACTATCCTGCTACTATAGCTGCAATATGGAGGAACTAGGAGAGAACAAAAAAACGACTATTGCGTACTGCAAATGACACAAAAATTTAATGGAGGTGAAACCAAATAGAAACGCCTACAGTGGAGTGACTCGCTACTGCAACTAGTAGAGAAAAACCATGCAATATTTTAAAATTGTTGGTGCTTTGTCTGCAAAACAAGGCTGAGTTCTGTGTGGAGGAAGTTTCGAACCAAGAGGAGAGAGTTGCTATGAACGAAAAATGAACAGTTCATTGGATGTGACTTTGTTAGATGCTTTGTATTGAAAACTATATTGGTTGGATTCCTGGTGAGATGATTGTTGACACCATCTCCAAGCAGTCGCTGAGCATTCGTGAATGCGACATAAGAGGAGTGGTTCGATAACCCTGATCATTGGAAATAATCTCAACTTGGTCATGTTGCCTCACACCCGCGAAGGGGTACGTAACTCCCAAATCAATTCCACTAGCGGGGCCTTCTCCCGTAACAGCTAGGAGTGACAGCCTCACCTCTAAAACTGCCCTGCCCAAAAGGAACCCTACAAGAAAATTACCTCCATTATGGCCTCTCCTTATGCCATCGTATTCTGCACGTGAAATGTGCCTTTTGCAGCTCATGCACCCATATGGTTTAAGGTTGTGTTGTCGCACAAAGTTAGACAAGGAGTATCTTGATGGAGTGAGTTTTACCGTGCCATATTCAAAATATTTACTAGTAGAAGCACCATTGATCAATGCAAGAGCGGCTTCCACCATTGATTTTGGCTTAGAGACTTTACTAAAAAACCTCGATCCTCTGCTATGCCTTCCGAACTATAAAGAGACCAAGTATGACAGCACAAAGAGCTGCCAGCAAAAACGAATGAGGGATGAGTGCCTACGCAGGTATGGATATGGGCCAAGAACTGAAAAGACAAAGCTAGTGTGGAGTGGTGGCTACAGCAAAGAAAAAAGAAATATGCAATGGCGGTTAGTTCAAAAGGAACTGGTGTGGAGCAAAGGATATGGATTTTAGGGTAATGTGGAGCAAAGTTGGAGTGTGCAAGTCAATCTGAGTGGAGATGAGAGTATTTACAAGCTAGGGTAAAAACATAAAGTGAAAAATAAAAAGTGCAAAAAGACAGAAAGCCACGAGTTGAGCTGGAGATTGCAGCGGTAAATGAGGAGAAGGAGAAATGATGGATATGAACAGGTAGGTAATGGAAAAGATGAGGCGAAATGAGAAATAACGAAAATAAATAAAATAAAAGAGAGGGTGGCTAGGATTAGGGTAGTTGTGAATCGTGATGCTAAGTTGTATAAGATGGAAAAGGCGATGGATCAAAAAAAATAAAAAGTAAGAGATGGAGCGTATGACAACCACGAATCAGCAGGAGGACCAAGCCACATGAGGATTGCTGCAAATGGGAAGAGGTAAGGCCGAGATGAAGAGAGGAGAACAGCCACTAGAAACAACAGTTGAAGAAAAGTGAAAGGAAAATAATAGATGGCGGCTAGGTTTTTTTTTTGGAGAAAATTCAAGGTGGCTTGCATTGTGGAGAAAGTTTGATTAGACTGGTATAGATGACAGATAGATCTGCAAGGTAATTAGGGCATACATGCTAAAATGTTTAGCAGAGGAGCTGAGACGAAGCAACAGGCAGAGTGACATGAATACAAAAAGAAAAGATAAAACAAAAAAGGTTAGGACTCATGAGCGGAACATGCTCTGATACCAATTGATCTGCATACAAACAAGGAGCCTCACCTCTTAAGATGAAACTCAACAATCAAACTCAAAATAAACACAATACACATAAGAAAACAGGAATACTAACTTGTATTATGAGGTGGCTTAACAGCCTTTATATAGCCTTTATATAGGATTACATAAAGGGCCACATGGAAAAAGTCAAAGAGAGCTCATTAAGTGATGTTCTTTATTTAATGTTAAATACTAATTACTCTAGCTAACTAGGATACTTAGGTGTGAACGAAATCCCACCACTATATTGGGATGGATGGGCCTCCCATTCATACCACGTAGACTTTAGCAGTTACATTGTTGTGCAAAAGGGGGTCTCTTGTTCCACAAACAAGGCATTCTCATACACCAAATTCGTGTCTAGCTTGGTTGTGACCTTAAAAATTGATTATTATTATTATTATTATAAACGAATTTAACTGGCATCCCTTGGAATTCAACAAAGTTCAAATTTAACTGTGAGAATTTGTCAAACACAATGACATAGCCTGGTGGTCACAAGGCAAGACGGGGCTTGCAGGAACTAAGACATGTGGTTGAGGATCAAGGTTAATCTCTGACGTTAGACCTGAGATGCAACCAAAATATTCTTTTGATGCTACGGGGGTAGTTGAAGACGAGGAAAGAGTTTATGAAATCCATAAGATAAATGTCGTTGGGTGGACCACGGTTATATCTCATCTCTATAGTCATGAGTTGCTTTCCACCACAGTTTTAGGGACACAAGAATTTTCATAAATTATGCATATGTATACATACCTGAAATCTTGTTTCATTAATACACAAACTTGCATACCTCTCCAATGCGACCATAAAATGGAAATTATTCCATAAAAACACTATAAAAATAAGACAAATTTATTTGAGGCTGGGATTGCACCACCATTAATTTATTTGCGATATTTCCCTTCAATTACCAATCTGATTCACTTCTGTCAAAAACTTCTCTTCAACTGGTTATAGAAAAGACTAATTTACTGAAGATTTTATTGCAAATACAAATTTCAATGTGTATTGGACAACTTTACTAAAAACTGGATTCGAGGAAAAAACGCTAAGAAAAGTTGATCCCCGACATTTATGACAAACACAACCAAAAGTTTCTTAGTCTATAAAAAAATGTCATTCCTATATTCTTTAATCAGATGTGTATTTATTTTCACATATTTCATTGTAACTAAATTTTGGTTCGCATATGTGAAGAGACTTAGTGTAATAAACATATGTAAGCATGTATCATAGATATACCTTTTCTATTTTTTACAATTTAGAATGCTTTTTTATTTAGAATGACTTAGTCTAAATTGATCACTCGCCTACTTCATTGTATTTATACTTTATTGTATTTTATTTTAGACTTGGTCAACTTTAATCGTTTTCCTAGACTTTTGTACTCTATAAAATACAAATTGTAAATTTTCTTATTCCAAACCCGGTTTCAAGTTTTCTTCAGCATATAAAGTTTAATGCCCAAACCCCATTTATGTTTCACCGCTGCAAATTAGTTTTTCTCACATAAATGATACTGTACTTGAAACACGTGGAAATTTTACAAACTTTTAATGAGCAGAAATTTAAAGACAGTCACACCATGAAGTTTTCAGAGTCAATTTTTAGCCAATAGGACCAGGATAAAACCCCAAAGGGAAAACCGGATGAGAGAGAATGATTTTTATTATTTTCTTCCCAAAAATGAAAAGGTACAGCAGTCTAAAAACACAGTCAACACTACTTATCTCAACCCAGAAGACTCATTTTTCTGCCTCAAAAAATGTGCTGAACTGTCTCATTTTCTGTGCATGGACAGTCTGGAAATTTGTGCCTTCCTCCTTGGTTTTCATGCCCTCTGTCTCAGCAGCAAAATGCCTCAATTTTCGTGCCTCTACAGTCTGAAAAATCACCTTCAAACAGCACTGTACAGACTGCCTGAAAAAAGTGTGCCACTGTACCAGCAGTACCGCTGTCATTAATGCTGTACGGCCTCTCTTGAAAACTGTGCCAGTCAATTCAGGATTTATGCCCAGAATTCTCCGTCAAAAACTGTGCCCTTAACCTCGATTTCTGTGCACGTAATAGGCAGCATTTACTGCTGTCCTTCTCACTGAGGTGCATGACCCTACTGTATGGCCTCTGCCTTGGGATTCATGCTGCTCACTGCTGTATATCTCCTGTCTTGGAACTCATGCCAAGTCTTTTCTCTCTCAAAAAGACTCTCCTTCTCCACAAGTCAAGTTCTCTTTCTCTTCTCCAAAAATCTCTTTTGGTGAATGCAAAAATGATGTGCCCTTTCCCTAATATCACCCTTTTTGTTCATCATAACCACCTCTTAAGATCTAATGGTCAAGATTAGATCTTGAACCAACAAGATCAAGGGCTTAGAATAAATTCTCATTAACTCTCATTAAATGAATATGTAACGCACTTTTTCATTTAAATACATAATGAGACATTTCATTACTAACTCCAATTTATTTCTCATTAAGTCACTTTTAAAAATTAAAATAGTATTTCACTTTATTAAATAGCTTTATGTCTCATAAAGCATATCTCACTTAATAAAGTCATTAGGGAACACATGACCGCTTTTCCACTCTTAGGCACATGAAGTGGAAAACACTTGTCCTTGGTACATTTTTCAACACAAATGAGGGCACATGATATGTGTAGAGTTCAGACAACCTTGTCTTGTACTTGCATACATTTTCTCATGTGCCAAATTGCCAATTTCTTTCCTCCATTGTTGGTAATGTGAAACCCTTGAGATTAGGACTTCTCAAGAGCCTCACCGCTCCACTCTCCTTTGGGATTTTCTTCAACCCATGGTCTTTCTTAAAGCTCCCCAAGTCACAGGACCACATTTGTAATTCAAGGTGAGAGCTTCTAAACTTTTGTCAAGTGGTAACCTACAAAGTTTTACCAATTTCAGTCCTTCATTTTTTAACTTCTTCCATTTTTCCCCTCTGATAGGCATTCTCAGTGTACTGCACCTATAACATGCAAATCACTATTCCAAACTGCAAACCCCCCTCACTTCCAACACTCCACAAGTCCCATGGCTTCTTGGAAGAACTCCAATCATTCAAGAGACTCACAAGACTCTAGCATTACCCAAAGCCTGGAAGAACAAATGCAAGAATAACAATGTATTTTGGTTGAAAACATTGTTAGTGAACAACAAGAGTTTCAAGCAAAGATGATGCACAACACGATGTGTATGTTCCAGTGACTCATCACCACTCAGCGCTAGTCCTAGCCTTAACCTCAACCCACCATCCACTAGGCAGTTCCCATTGTTCAACAGAAATTTAAGTGAGACACTTAATTGTTAGTACCGAAGTTTTTGATGGGGCTCTCAAAGGCAACAAGATCAATTCTTGGATACACAACCTAGAGGCATATTTCCCCTCTGATAGGCATTCCCACTGTACTGCACCTATAACATGCAAATCATTATTCCAAACTACAAACCCCCCTCACTTCCAACATTCCATAAGTCCCATGGCTTCTGGTAAAAACTCCAATCATTCGAGAGACTCAGAAGACTGTAGCATTACCCAAAGCCTGGATGAACAGATGCAAGAATAACACTGTCTTTTGGTTGAAAACATTAGTGAACAACAAGAGTTTCAAACAAAGATGATGACCAATGTGATGTCGATGTTATAGTGACTCATCACCACTCAACGCTTAGTCCTAGCCTCCACCACAACCGGTTATCCACTAGGCAATGCCCATTGTTCAACAGACCAGTAAAAGTTTGTTCCAGATTTCTAGTTCATAGTACGGAGGGCCTTTACTTCAGTTATTTGTCTAAGAGGGTCACTATAATCTGGGGATTCATAGTTATCTTTCTGCAATTGTAAATAGCAAATTAAGGTTGATTGTGTTAAAGTTAGTGCAGCTGCAAGAACCAATCTCGAGGAGGATGGTACCCTAGTCATTAAACTACGGCAGAGTAAGACCCTAGAAGGTACCCTAGGGCCCCCAGTAGTCTCCTGGGGTTTTTGGTCTGGGACCACGTAGGTTGATGCCATGGAAAAGCCCCTAGCATGTGGCTAGGGCCCCTATGTGCCTCTAGAGTATTCTGGTCTAGGACTAGGGACACGATGTCCAAGTAGGTCCTGCAGGTGGTTGATCAACATTCAGTCTGGGATTGAACCTCAACTTAGTACTGAGAGCCATTCTCTAGGAGAATGAAGGCACCTAGTCAGTTACCAAGAATTGGATTTAGTCTGGGACTGAAGCTCAGCTTAGTACTGAGAGCCATTCTCTGAGAAAATGGAGGCACCTGGTCAGTTACTAGGAATTTAATTCAGTCTAGGACTGAAGCTCAACTTAGTACTGAGAGCCACTATCTGGGAGAATGGAGGCACTTGGTTAGTTACCAAGAATTTGATTCAGTCTAGGACTGAAGCTCAACTTAGTACTGAGAACCATTCTCTGGGAGAATGGAGGCACCTGGTCAGTTACCAGGAAGTTGATTCAGTCTAGGACTGAAACTCAGCTTAGGGTCGAGAGCCATTCTTTAAGAATGGAAGATGATGATGTGTGGTGTCCTCTCTCCTAATCGTTATTGCTAGATTGCTTCTCAAGGGACTGGCCACCCCTTGATGATGTCACTAGCACCTAACCCTTAGGAGCAGTATTGAGGAACAAAGGATCGTACCATCCGGTTTGGATCTTCCCCTTATACAGTGAGAACAAAATATATAAAACAATGTACCTTGAGAGAGAGAAAAGATTACTGGTCTTGTTGGTCTTAAAGGAGTTGCTCGTCCACCTTATATGGTTCACTTTGATCTTGTGGGTTTGTGGGTTGTTTTGTTGTGGCCCCCTTGGTTGAATCATGGTCCTTTATCTTACTTGGTCCTAGCACTCTTATTGTGTGTGCACCTTTGACTCTTACCTTATAGGTTTTATTCTAAGTCTTATTTAATTTATGGTTTTATTAATAAACCTTTGGTCTGTTTTATTGTTTTATGCTATGACCACTGAACCTTTTGATTCTACCCTAAGTTCTTTTAATTAAAACCTTTGGACCTTTGATTGTGTTGGGGCGCGCACCTTAACGATCCCTAATTTTGGTAACTCCGCGGTTTTTGTGGAAGTTGTAAGCGGAGTTACGACTCAAAATAGTCTTAGGGGTGTCGACCTTGAGTCAAAGTCCTCTGTTTGTAATAAACCCATGGTTTAAATCCAGGGTTTAGGGTTCGGGGTGCCCATGGTTTAAGCCCATGGTTTTGTAATAAGTGCACTATAAATAAGCACTCTTGTAAAGAAGTCAGTTTAGGCTTTTGATGTAAGATGAATTGATGCGAAGCTAAGGCTTGTTTTGTAAGAAAGTTGAGTCCCAGCTGTGTGCGTGGACGACCTCTGTAGCTGTGTGCGCAGAGGGTTTTGGGTGATTAAGGAAATCTGCAGCTGTGTGCGCAGAGGCTGCAGCTGTGTGCGCGGCTTTAAGGACTTGAAAGGATCTGCAGCTGAGTGCACAGATCAAAACTGTGGTTTTAGTAAAGAGTTGAATAAAACGCAATTCTATGGACGTAGCCCCTACACTGGGGGTGAACCACGTTATATCTTGTGTTGTGGTTCTTTGTGTTGTTTCTGTTATGTTCTTTCATGCATTGATAAACGTATATCTGATAAATAAGATCACTGCTAACTTAATAACTTCGCTGTGAACTCCCAGTAAAGGGTTAAGCAAGTCACTGTCTGTTTATTTAGCTGCGAGGTTATATATGTGAATGTTGAATCTCTGTGTTATATGAATATAAGTTATTAAAGGCTAAAAGTACAGTAATATCCCTCTTCTGCTTGCAGAAACCTGATTCTGCGGCATCCCATAGCTGTTTCGGGTGAGACTGCAACCTGTTCGCAGGTTGTTGCCGAAAGGGCCAACACTGTGGGTCTTTTGTTGGTGCGAAGTTAATGGTATAAAGCCCGGGTCTGCCCTATAGCCCAACAAATTGGTTCCGTTGCCGGTTAAACTCAGTATCTACGCAAGAGGGGTTTACGTCGTACCTTGAGGGCTATGTTCTGGAGACCCTCTGTGAAGGAAATCGGTGATTGGCTTGATGAGACTTATCTTAAATTCGTTTAGCAAGAGAACAAAGATCCGCGTCGTAGTGCAAACGACTTTTTACAAAAGTATGTTTTCTGTGATGTTTATGAAATTTTCTTTGGTAGTATCCACATAGAGTTGCACCAGTGGTTATCTAGGTTAACAGAGCGAAGGACGAACTTTCAAGAACGTCAGTTTCTTGATTGGACCCCCGCAAGAATTAATATACTGAAAAGGGTGAACAACGAGATCTCCCACGCTGTTGATTTCTGGACAACGCGAACCCTTGAAGCATTTGTGACAGAGTTCACCATCGACACGAGTACTTCCTTTAGTGAAGCCGAGCGGCAGTTTTTCAAAGGACCAAGGGGTAAGTTTTTGAATTCATTTAGTTTGCGAATTAAAATGCTATTAGTTGAAAAAGGTATATTGCTAATTGAATCAGACTGTTAGATTTAGTATTACTAACCTATGTTTGCAAGTGAAAATACCTTCGACGAGCAAAGCGGTTTGCTGCGAAGTGGCAAAAGGTACAAGAGAGATTTTAGATCCTATTCTCAGGGTCAGCATACCAAGTATTCCCCTGTAAATCCCGCAGATTCAGAACCCGAAGAAACCCTTTCTATTGGAAACCCTCCGGTAACCCCGCAGCGCAGACCTGTTATCCCTGAGAACTCGTCGCAGTCTGAAAGTAACCCTAGCTCGAGTATTCCTGGCGCAGGACAGTCTACCCCAGTAAGTTCCCCCCCGCCTACTTCCAGTCCCCCTCCCTCCCCCCTAGATCCACTATGGCCCACATGCATGATGACATTAAGCTCCATGTTTTCAAAGGAACTGGATCAGAGGATCCAGAATAGTTCTGGTTTTTATGTGAAGCAGTGTGGACTGCTAAGAACATTACGGATCAAGATACAAAAAGAGCGCAGATGGTTACTTCTTTCAGAGACCGCGCTCTGACCTGGTTCATGAAGTTTTCAAGCACTCAGAACCATGTATTGGTTGATATAAAAGCAGCAATGATAAAGGAATTTAAGAAGCCAAAATCAGAGTCGCAGTGTATCACTGAGTTGAAAGAGATTCAGCAGAGGCGCGACGAATCAGTGTGGGACTTTGATCAAAGATTCAAAGTTCTGCTAGACCAAGTCAGTTTCACCATTGGACCTGCGCAGCACAAGGAATGGTTCATTACAGCGTTGTTACTGCATATCAGAACTCCACTCATGCAACAGAAGGTTGCTGACCAGCAGGAGGCTCTGGAAATCACGATGAAGCTTGAAACCGCTCCTGTCGAAGACAATTCTGGTATCGCTCAAATCCAAGCGCAGTTGGCAGCGATGGCTCTGGAGCTTCGCGATATGAAGAAAGGAAAAACCAGTAGCGAAGAGGTTTGGTGTACACAATGTCGGACAGAAGGTCATGCCAAGAAACAGTGTCCTGTGGTAAGAAATTACCTGAATACTGGTGCGCCAAACCCATTTCAACCGCAAGTCCTATATTGTGAGCTCTGCAGAACAGCAGGCCAGCATCGACCTGAAGACTGTTATCTGCTACAGAGGTATGGGCAAGTACCTAAGAACTCCTATTGTAAATTCTGTAAGTCCGTAGGACATAATGAAGATGAGTGTCGCAGTTATGACCTCATGAGAGAACGCACCTACGACACCTATTGGGTACAAAATGAGGGACAGAGCAATGATGGCTATGGTTACCGCGGTGGTGCATCAGGTAGAGGTGCCTTTGGACGTCGTGGTCGAGGTGGTATGGCCGGAAGAGGAAGAGGCCAGGTTGCGTGTTACAACTGTAACCAGGTCGGGCATCTAGCGAGAGACTGTCGAAACACAACTACGACATGTCGGTATTGCCAAGCAGTAGATCATGTGATCGAGTAGTGCCCGCAGTTGATAGCTAAGATTCAGGAAAGAAACAGTGTACCTGCTCAGAATATTCAGATGATTTCCGTTGAGCAAAGACCTGCCCCAGCCATTAATGTTGTTACCCAGAGTGGAGCTACGACGGAAGCGCAGAACAAGGAGAAACAACCTGCCGAGGCTTGGGTTAGGAAGGCCCAAGAAAAAATCCCTGCATTTGATGTCGAAAGAGAAAAAGAGACATTTATGGCAGCCACAAGAGACTTTGCTGACCCCAACACATCGGTAATACCTGCGCAACAACCTCAGCAGCAGTCGCAGACGCAAGAAGCTTCGACAGACAAAGTAAGTACACTGTCCTCCTTTTTACGGAGTTGTCTGAAGCTCCTAAGAAATCAGAATGCTTTAAGTGAGTTGCAGAAAGTTATTGCTTCCTGTGAACCTCAGCAAAGTTCTGGTCAGGAAAAAGCCGTTAATAGAGTCATGAGAACTGGCAGGGAAATGAGATTGAATGCTCAGATAGAAGAGTATGATATGATTGCTGTTATCTTGGACCTAGGATCAGAGGTAAATGTCTTAACTAAGCAAACTTGGGAACGAATAGGAAAACCTACCCTTGATTGGTCCCCCATACAGTTGAGATTAGCCAATCAGCAGAAGATTGTGCCCCTAGGAAGACTCCTTAGTGTACCAGTAGATATTGATAGAGTCAGTACCTTAGCAGACTTTGAGGTAATTGAAATAATTGATGACAACAACCCCTATCCCGCACTACTAGGCATTGAATGGGCAATAGATAATGATGCAGTCATCAACCTGAAGAAGAGACAGATGACCTTCGAAGGGAAAGGAATGAGAGTCATAGTCCCATTGGACCCTTCTCAAGGAGAGAGATACACAGAGCCAGTAAGAGATGAAGACCAGGATGCTTTGGACCACATCTACAATATCACAGCTAAGGAAGAAGATTATGTTGATCCTACTGTCGACGGTATCATGGATTGGCAGTGTGACAGCTCCTGCATGACGGATTCAGATGATGGGTTAGAAAACTGGCAGAACAGACTTTATGAGCTGCATGGACATAGATGTGCCAGAATTACCAAATCTATCAGATGGCTTGGTGCACAAGTAACTGTCCTACCTAATTTTGATGACTTGTCAGATCTAGAACAGTTTATTGAACAATTCTCAGACCAGATACCAGATTCACAGAAAAGGGAGACTCTGGATTCAGTATTCAGAGCCACAGCAGCCAGATGGTGGAATGGCCATTAGAAGAACAGTCCTAGTTGGGAAGCTCGTCAGAAGTTCCTTCGCTTGAGAATTATGGATCAGCCCCAGGAGGTACAAAGCACGTTTGATGGGAAGACTAGCCCTCAGGAATATTGGGCACAGTGCTACGAAGCATGGCAGCATGTACCTCAGGAAGCATGGGTACATAGGTTTGTGCATACTTTGGAACCAATAGCAAAGAACTGGTACGCGGAGGCTGAGCTTCGCCAGGATACTGTAAGTTGGGATCGCCTTGTTGATAGTTTTGTGCTTACCTTTTCTACTAATGAAATTTGTCCAGCTTTAATCAGGTTGGTCCATACTAAGGTATTGGATGCTCAAGAAATAGTAAAATACCGGCCTAATTGGACAGCACAAGAAGCTCATGCAGTCGAATATTATAACCTCGCAATTGACGAGGATGATGATCCGCGCAATAGTGGTCTTCCTGAGTCAGAAGGACACTGCGACGTACACGGACCAGCAGTTGAAGCCCCTGCAGTGACTCAGCCCCTGAAGACGCGGACAGTCAACATTGGATCAGAAGACCAGCCTAAGTGTGCTACCAGTGGAGATTATTGGGATGAAGACACGGTAAGCAAAGCAACCCAACTTCTCCATGAGTGTCGGGACTTATGTCTGATGAAGTTCCTGGAAATAAGAGGAATCATTGAAGCTGTGGATGACATTTTGTCGTGGGTTGAAGCTCGACTCCATGCCGCAGATGGTGTCCAGATGTGTCGAATGTCCTCATTAGGGCACAGCCACAGCTACTGCTTGTGCCGAAGAAGGAAAGGTCTGTCGAAACTTTAAAAAAACGACCGTTAGAAGAAATCAAATTTGGCGGCGCCGGTACGTTCTCTGTATTAATGCGATCTTGGAAAATCTACCGCCGTCTGGACAAGACCTCTGTCAGAATTGGCGCCATCAATGCACAGTTATGACAGATTTCAGGGATAGATTCTATAAGAAGACACCCACACCCGCAAGGTTCACATTTTTTAGTTTCTTGAGTTTTACAATTGCATCCATGTCCGCTGATCGTGAGTTCCAGGAACTATTGAGAGAGTTTGAGCAGACGGGTTTGCCGAACCTTTTCCACCAACCACCTGCATCTGCTCCCCGTGAAGAAACTCCCCCAACGCCGACTCAGCCAATGCAGACACGATCTGCCCGAAAGAAGTTCAAACCTGAAGTTCATTCTAAGCACAACAAAGACAGCCACAAGCAATCAGGGAAAACACCAGAGGACCCCGAGATGCCTCCGTCTGGTTCAGCAGAGGTCCCACCTACAGAAGATGAGAACATTGCACCGAAGCATCCACCGTATCTTCCACCAGTTCGACCAGGAGTCCAGCCACCTCGACGACTAAAGAAGTTCACATTACGCACCCCTTCATTGCCCCCGGGAGTGCAGTTGGTCGGGACCATGACAGGGAAAATAGATCGGCTTAAGTATGCCGACCACGACACGAATGATCGTGGAAAGTTTCCACAGTTCGTCCCAGCACAATACTTGCATTTTGTCAAATATCCAGAGACTAGCGTGACATTGCTGGAAGTAAAACAGTGGGCTGCTGGCTTGGATCAAGCTGGTCTACTAAAGATGCTCGATGTTCCCCATTTTGGTCGCAGCACACAGGTAACCATAGTGGTCAAGCAGCTGCTGGCATTAGTACATGATGACCACCTATGGATAGGAGACAAGAAAATTCTTATTAATGGTGAGCCCATTCACAGGATCACAGCCTTACCAATAGCGGGGCCTGATCCGGGGACCGAATTTCCTTCAAAGCATGAGGATACGAAGCTTGCACAAAGCATGAAGGAATGCTTCGGCTTGACGAAGGGAAAACAAGGGTATCACACTTCCGCAATTCAACAACATAATATTCGCTTCGCAGTTGAGCTTCTAGCATGCAAGCTCATGCAAAAGTGCAGACCATATGAAGTGCCTGCCCCGGTTATCAGAATTGCTGCGAATTATGCCGAAGGCTACAGTTACAACTGGGCAGCGTATATCGTGAAGGAATTCCTTGAAGACGTCTGCGACGCGTAGGAGAAAGGTAGGCCCTTTCACTATTCCTAGTCCTTATCGCCCTGGTAGGATGGCAAGAACCTACCGAGGCGCAGTTTGCTGCTATATCTCTGGACTTGCCTAGCGCAGTACGGTACGCCTCTCTGTGGGTTTCCCAGGATAAAACCCTACAGCAGATGACCAACTGTGTATTTGCCTTTTATATGATGAGTATCTCGTATGAGATCACGAAAACCCCTCGGCTCAGTAATGAGTTATTCTCTCAATACGACGGTGCAGCCCATTTCAGCGCCGACATGCATCATATTTTCATCCAGGCCCGCGCGGATCAAAAACATCAATGGTTTAAGTTACCATATGTAGTGACCAAAGAAGACATCCTCGCAGTCGTTCAACAGTGGCCAGCGGAATGGTTGAAGGACGTAGGGAAAAAACCCACCATCCCAGTTCCCCCAGTTACCAATCTGGGCGCAGGCCCTAGTCATACACAGCAGTAAGACCCCCCCTGAAGACAGTGAAGAACAAACTGAGTCGCAGTAGAGTGAAAGCGACCAGGGTGGAGACGATGGCAATGACGAAGAAGAAGAAGACTCAGTTAAAACTATTTCAGACCCTAATCGGCAGGATAAGCGCAAGACGCTAGAGCCGAAGGAAGTGAACAAACCTCAGTCCCGAAAGAAAACGAAGGCGTCAAAGGACAAGAATATTGACGAGGAGTCCAGCCTGACAAGTGAGAAGCTTGATCAGGCTCTCTCGAGGTCCACAGAAGTTCTCACCAAGAAATGGTCAGAATTTGCAGCCACACAACTGCATGCCATCACCGGTGTAGCAAAACACATTTCGGAGTTGAAGGACTTCGCAGAAAAATCACTGACTGGCTCTTCAGCAAGCACTGTCCCACTAAGCACACCGCCAGACCTAAGGCAATGGCCGGCCAGAGATAACAAAGGCCAAGTCTCGAGTGCCGCCCTCATATTAACGGATGCAGCGTCTCGTCCGGAGATGAGTATGAAGGTTGGAATCGATTACACTAAGATGTCCATGACGGAGCTACATCTCTGTCAGTTAGCGATTATGAAGGAAATCCAGGCACGCGACCAATATTCGCAAATGCAGTTGGAAAATGCCATAAGTAAGCAGCAGGGCTTCGCCATGCAGCTGGAGGCAGCGGAGCAGAGAAAGAGGGATGCAGAACGTAAGCGCATTACCCTAGTACGAGTCTTGGATGAGGCATGTCAAAGTCTTCCTGACTTCGACGTACAGCTGGTGGAAGAACCAGAACAAAGATTAGCCAAGTTGAAAGATTACGCGCAGTAGTCTCGCAGTGAAATAGAGAAGCTCAAAGCAGACCATGAGGCTCAGATTGTGGAGCTTCAACTCCACATCACCCCGGAGAGCTCACTAGAGGTCAGGGAGCAACGCCGAGTCGACATTCAGGCCTCCGCAGCAAAAATCTTGGATACTGTGAGCAGCGCAGCGAAGCTGCTAGAAGACAGTGTTGAGGCCTGGACCACCTTGCAGAAACATCCAGAAGTCGGACAGCTGCAAGAAACCATCAGGCAACGACAGACAGAGTTGGATACAGTAAAAGCGAAAATTAAGACTCTGCCGCCTATGGAGAAAATGCTCAAGGTAAAGCGAAGCAATGAACTCCAGCAGGAAATTGAGTCGTGCAGAGCAAAAGCAACAAAAGTGGAAAACTCTATGCAGCCACTTATCAGCGAAGCTTTCGAGTTGAGTACTGTTGTGGACACCCAACTCAAAGTTCTGAAGGAATATGTTGCATTTGCGTAGACAAAGGTCAGCGAAGCATCAGCCGCAGTATTGCAGGAGTTGGTCGAAAAGGACCAAGCCGCCGACACTATCATGCGTGGCCTCAACAAGCAATTCGCTATCTTCGCTGACAAAGTTCGCCTACCAGAAGAGCAGCAGAGTGTCCCGGGACGGGCCACTGGTGAGTCTTAGGTGCTTGTTGGGGCGCGCACCTTAACGATCCCTAATTTTGGTAACTTCGCGGTTTTTGTGGAAGTTGTAAGCGGAGTTACAACTCAAAATAGTCTTAGGGGTGTCAAGGTTGAGTCAAAGTCCTCTGTTTGTAATAAACCCATGGTTTAAATCCAGGATTTAGGGTTCGGGGTGCCCATGGTTTAAGCCCATGGTTTTGTAATAAGTGCACTATAAATAAGCACTCTTGTAAAGAAGTCAGTTTAGGCTTTTGATGTAAGATGAATTGATGCGAAGCTAAGGCTTGTTTTGTAAGAATGTTGAGTCCCAGCTGTGTGCGTGGACGACCTCTGCAGCTGTGTGCGCAGAGGGTTTTGGGTGATTAAGGAAATCTGCAGCTGTGTGCGCAGAGGCCTGCAGCTGTGTGCGCGGCTTTAAGGACTTGAAAGGATCTGCAGCTGAGTGCGCAGATCAGAACTGTGGTTTTAGTAAAGAGTTGAATAAAATGCAATTCTGTGGACGTAGCCCCTACACTGGGGGTGAACCACGTTATATCTTGTGTTGTGGTTCTTTGTGTTGTTTCTGTTATGTTCTTTCATGCATTGATAAACGTATATCTGATAAATAAGATCACTGCTAACTTAATAACTTCGCTGTGAATTCCCAGTAAAGGGTTAAGCAAGTCACTGTCTGTTTATTTAGCTGCGAGGTTATATATGTGAATGTTGAATCTCTGTGTTATATGAATATAAGTTATTAAAGGCTAAAGGTACAGTAATATCCCTCTTCTGCTTGCAGAAACCTGATTCTGCGGCATCCCATAGCTGTTTCGGGTGAGACTGCAACCTGTTCGCAGGTTGTTGCTGAAAGGGCCAACACTGTGGGTCTTTTGTTGGTGCGAAGTTAATGGTATAAAGCCCGGGTCTGCCCTATAGCCCAACAGATTGTTGACTTGGACCATTTTATTAATGTTTAAACCTTATAAATTAAAGGTTTAATGTAAACATGAGATACATCAAACTGTTTCCTTGTCTGCTCCTCACGTGACGTTGCTCCGCGTGATTCCTCAGCTACCCACGTGACTGAGTTCTTCCATGGCTGCCTTCTCTGCTCCATGAATGATTGTATTCTTCCTTTCTCCCCGCGTGACTGGGCTCTAGTGTAACTGGATACCTTGCTTGATCCTCACCTCTTGCTTTCGTGTGACTAGGCCTTCGCACGGTCTACCTCTGCTCCGCGCGATTGATCTATCCCGTGTCTCAACTCCTCAAATCTCGCATCCCTAGACTGTGGTGCGTGGGTTTCTATTCTAGTTGGGCCGTGAGGATGGGCTGTAAGTTTGTGCCCTAGAATTGGGCTGTGAACTCTGCCTGCCGTGAGGATGGGCTGTAAGTTTGTGCCCTAGAGTTGGGATGTGAACTTTGCCTGCGTGATTCCTTAGTATCCCGCGTGGCTCCTCCCACGTGACTGACCTCCACGTCTGCGTGACTGAGATCACGTGGCTTGCTTTCCGCTCGGCTTACCTTCCGCATGGCTTACCTCCGCATGGTTGTTGCCTCTGCTCCACGTGACTGGGTTCATATCGTGGCTATCTCGTGGCTCACCGCAGATCACTTACAGCAATGTGACCACCTTCCTTCTCTCATCTCCACCAGTCACATGACTGTAACCTTCACCTCCCCGCTTAGCGTGATCCCGTTCAGTGGGACCATGTGTTTAACTTGACTGTGGGTTTCCCAATGTCACTGTGGTTTCTTGTTCAGTGTGGACTATGGGTTTTTCAGCATGACTGTGAAAAGTATGACTATGTGTCTCTGCACTATGTGACTGTGTGTCCTTTCTCAGCATGACTGTGCAAAGTATGTGACTTTGGGTCTATGCACTATGTGACTGTGTGTCCTTTCTCAGCATGACTGTGCAAAGTATGTGACTGTGTGTCTCTGCACTATGTGACTGTGTGTCCTTTCTCAGCATGACTGTGAAAGCATGACTGTGCAAAGTATGACTATGGGTCTCTGCACTATGTAACTGTGTGTCCTTTCTCAGCATGACTGTGCAAAGTATGTGACTGTGTGTCTTTGCACTATGTGGTTATGTTTCCTTTCTCAACATGACTGTGAAAGCATGACTATGCAAAGTATGATTGTGTGTCTCTGCACTATGTGATTATGTGTCCTTTCTCAGCTTGACTGTGCAAAGTATCAGACTATGTGACTGTGTGTCCTTTCTCAACATGATTGTGCAAAGTATGACTGTGTCTCTGCACTATGTGACCATGTGTCCTTTCTTAGCATGATTGTGAAAGCATGACTGTGCAAAGTATGTCACTGTGTGTCTCTGCACTATGTGACTGTGTGTCCTTTCTCGGCATGATTGTGAAAGCATGACTATGCAAAGTATGACTGTATGTCTCTGCACTATATGACTGTGTGTCCTTTCTCAGCATGACTGTGCAAAGTATGTGATTGTGTGTCTCTGCACTATGTGACTGTGTGTCCTTTCTCAGCATGACTGTGAAAACATGACTGTGTAAAGTATGACTGTGTGTCCTTTGTCAACATGAGTGTACTGGGTATAATTGTGTTTGTTAACTAAGAAGTCTGGGTCAGTATGCCCCTGCTTTAAACCTCTTAAACTCTCTCTCAAGGTACGTAAATTGTTTGCCTAGTTGACTTGTCCCTTTGGTGACAAGATCAAGTCTAAAATATTTGAGTATAAGGTTGATTCAAATATTGGTCATGATTCCTTACTGTTGATATCTACTGTACATTATTTTATCATATTGTTACTATACATGGCATTTGATGATTCTCGAGGACCAACTTTAACACAGTGACTAATGGAGCGTTAAGTTGAAAGAGATGAAAATTATATTTTGTTTTTATTACAATTCAAATTTTATTAAGCAATACTATTATGAATATGAGTTTATATGTTCATGCATTAAGGTTTACTACTTGTGTTAAAAACTCCTCTAACCCTGAAATTTCAACAGATTGTAGCATGTAGTGGCAGCTCTATTTTGCCCTAATCATTTATAAAAAACATCCCTCTAGGATTAATACCTTGACTCCATTTCCTTAATTGGACAGGCACTAGCCGTTTTCCACCATCTCTTTCACTTACAAAGTATATCTTAAACATATTTAAGGAAACACCCTTTGAGTTGAGGGGCAACCAGCCTAAAATGAGAGAGGGAGTGGTTGTTGTGATGATGGACAGCCCGTCTTAGTTCCCCTAAGGTTGCACTTGTGTTTAGGGATTTACCACTTGAAGTGCAGGTCTGAGAGGTAATAGATTGTTAGCTACGCTTTACAACAAGACGAATGGTCAAAACAAGGTAATTAATCGCACCTTTGTTCATCCTCTATGTGCCTATCATTGCTAAAAAAGGCAATGGGATCAAAACCTTCAAGTATTGTGACACAACTACAATAGGGACACCCACATCTCTATTGGGCACCCCCCCCTTTTTGACATTCATTTTGGTTCTCAAGCCCTTGCCCCTTACAAGATTCTTATTTCTATTCTAGATCCATATACATCCCACCAACAGAAGAAGCAAGATAAAGCTTCTTCATTTCTGCAGAACTTGGCCAAGATCCACAATAGGGTTAGGGACATCTTGCAGTGGACATAGGGCAAGGATAAAGTATTTCATGACCGACATCAAATTGCTTCACACTTTCAGGTTGGTGACAAAGTTTTGTTGTATTTGGACAAGTAACATTTCAAAAATCAATAGCATCACAAGCCTAATCCCATTTAGTATGCTCCTTAACCTATCACATGGAAAATGGATCCTAATCTTTCGATTTGGACCTCATACCTCATTTTGGCATTCATGATGCGGTTGAATGTCAGCTAATTAAAGTTGTGTAAAACTCCCCATTTGGAGGAACCTGTTCCAGTCACACATTTGCAAACCACCGTTGCAAAATTTAGTGACCCCTTCCTGAAAATACTCTCCTTGATGTTAGCACCAAAGCCACTACAAAAGTTAAATTCACCACTCACTTAGAGGGCCACAAAGGCCCCTTGCCCACATTGGATAAGCAATTGTCCTAACAAACATATGAGCAACAATTTCCCCATCTTTAGGAGAAATCGGGGAAGAATTCCTCAAAGCGTGGAGAAATTGATGAGGATTGTATAGTGAACATATATCATAATTGTAAATGTGCCCTATCTATTTTGTACTTCAATAAACTTGTGCACTTTATCCTTATCCCGTTTTGGGTCTCTTGGTCTAATTTGATAACTCACCCACTTTATTGTATTTTATTGGAGACTTGGTCAACATTGATTAATCACCCCACAATTTGGTACTATATATAGTAATACAAATGAGTTGATATATGTACAGCTTTGACATCTTCTCTCATAAGTGCATGTTTTCTCGCTTTTGTGTCTTATTTTTATATCTTTCTTCCAGGGTTATTACTATGCTCATATCAATATGTTTCGATCCCTTTTAGCCCTTCTGTCTTTTTATATGTCCCATACCTAGCAACAATATCAAGATCTCCAACATGACCCAGCAAAAAACAGTTTTGAGGTAGTAATGATCACCAACCTTAGGGTTGAGCTAAGTTTTAAAGAATAAGATTGCCATATCACTCAAAGAAGACAAGCTCAAACATATTGATGTGGAAGAAATGAGACAAGGGTTTGAAATGCAGTATCAAGGCTGCCACAGATGAAGAATATGATATCAATCCATGGATAAATTTAATGAGAAATGAAGTAAAGACAAACATAGGATGCTTGGTCCAAAGAAGTGACAATGTTTAGAAAAAGTGAGAGCATTGATTCTAGAGAATGCTTGTATATTGCAAAGAAAAATTGGATAAGTGCTTTATTTGTAAGTCACTGTATGAAAGGTGAAGCTTGGGAGTGGTGGAGTCATCTTAATAAAAACACTAGTTTAAACTACACACAAAGAATTTCAGAAGTGTTCTCTAATAAAAGGATAAAGGAACAAGATCAAAGGAAATGGTTATTCTCATGTTGAATATGAAAGAAACATGTAGAAAATTGAGAATTGCATAAAGCTAAAGAGCCACAAATAAATGATCAAATCTCCAAGTTGCAAGCCATTAACCAAACAATTTTTTAGGAGATCAAAAATTTAAAAGAAGAAAAGGCAAGCAATTTGAAGAAGAAAAAGGATGACAAAAAGGATGGGAAAATAAGGACGAAGGAACTAACAAGGTTGTGTACACATAATAAGACCTTCTTAACAATGTTGAAAATGTGAAGAGGTGTCTACGAGAAGCAGAATGAAGAAAGTAGAAGAGGAAATATGTAAAAAGGTTGAAGAAACCCTACATACTATTGAGATCAAATCAGAAATGAAAATAAGAATTGAAGAAGGAATTAAGAACTTGATGGATATTTCCACCCTTTACTTAGAAGGCAAAGGAAGAAAAGCTACAAGGTCATCAAAAGATACCTGAAGAAGAGGAGGATCCAACTAGAGAAGATTAAGATCAAACAGGAAAACTCAACC
>LPNX010167854.1:36209-52657 GCA_001517045.1 Pseudotsuga menziesii
ACTTTGTAAGATGTAAAAGATTTTGCATGGAGATTGAATTTGCCTCTCATTGAGCCATATGTAAATATTTTCAATGTTGTTGACATTGAGTATATAGCCTTGGAGAATATTAGAATCAAATATTGATCATCACACAAGCCACAACAAGACACACATGAAAAAATGTGTCTTATCTTTGACTTTGACTACTTTTGAACAGTATAAAAATGAATTTAATACTGAATAGATGGCTCAGGTTCCTTGACTTAAAATAGAAAGCTGCGCATCTTCGCAAGCAAGTAAAGCAGACTGTATTGCAGATTAATCAAGCAATACAATCTACACCTATGACAGAAGAAATTACAGGGTTACTTCAATAACTCAAATACCAATACACGAACTAGAAGATGCAAAAACAGGAGAAGAGACTCAAATATCTTCCACTTTAGGACAAGCAATGACATGACCAACACTTCAGACAGCTCCTTCGGATTCAAAGTCAAAGAAGGACGGCCAGGAGACCATCCTACCTTAGGGATCGGATGGGTGGATAGGACGGGTGTTGGCATCATATTTTCCTTGATTGATAATCCTACCAGCATAGATCTATCTTAAAAGGGGATCTACCAAGCGCCAAGTGGGATCAAATCTCTCGAGGTGCAAACCCCTTTTTAGAGTGGAAATTTTTAGGAAGTAAAAAATGCAATGTTTATGATTTATCTAATTTGTGTAGATTTATATATATGTCTTTCTAAATATTTTAAATTTAATTTGAGCTTATATGTTTTTTTTATAATTTTTTTTTTATTATTATAAAGGACATGTGTTATCTCTAGGATGAGCATAGAAGGAGTTACACATCTCCCCCCAACTGGGCTGTAGAATGCGCCTCTTCGACGCATTCATAAACTTTAATATGTCTAAGTTGTTGCTTAGTTTTGGATAGCATTGAATGTGCACTGATTATTATCATCATTGTTTAAAGCAGTTCCACCAATTTTGGATAATGGCTTGGCGGGTAGTTAGCTATTAATGAGTCAGTAAATAGTATGATGTAAAGTTTATATATGGGATAAGTTAGTATGAAAAGCTTTCTCAAATAGTCTTCTGTTTAGAGCATTCTGAATATGATAGCAATTGGAACGCGAGTTCGGAACTTGTCATTGCTGAGTTGAGTGGAGTTGAATAGATGTTACTTTACAGATGTCTCTCTAAGACTCTCTATAATGGCTCTATAGTGGATGCTGATATTTAATTTTTAATTATGTTCATAACTGTTATGCAAGATTTTCTTACTTTTCTGTACTGATTACTACCAATACTTTTAGCTTATCTGTGATAGAAAAGGCTTTATTGCTTAGCTTATTATCATTTTTCTTAACATTGGTAGAGGAGCCAACAAATAGCAATTGTCTGCTCTGGTTGTAGCATCCATCTACTCTCCTCTGCCCCGAAAACGCCAACAATACATTCCAGACTCCATCCATAGCCACCTTATTATGCCATTCTCTTCTATCCACAAGAAATCTACCTATTCCAATTTCCCACGAAATCAACCCGTTTTCCAATCGGTCCCCTCCCCTCGAAAGAGAGCAATTCAAAACTCCCTCTTGCACCACCCTTCTCTGTTTCCCCCTTAAACCAATCTCATTCTGCCCTTCAACACACTATCTGCTCTAAGACTCCCAAAATTTTCCCATTGATTATCCTGAAAATATTCATTTTTTCTTCAATTGTTAATATTCAATGAGCAAATCAGATAGAATTATCATCCGGTGGCCTACCTAAATTCGTCACGGTTATGACAAAGGGCTTAACAGTTTTCATTGACTGAACTTTAGCACATTCAACACGAAAAATACCATGTAACCCAACCCTAGCTCAAAATAAAAAAATTACAGCAAAGAAAAAGAAACAGGACTTGCCTTGCCCAGCGTGTTAGCGAGAGCTGAACCCGCGACCACTCATCCACAATTATAACATCGATCCCTCCTACAGCAGCTCCCCTATCGGTGGCGCCATTATTCTCCGCTGATTTCTCAGAACTCTTGCTCTGCAGTACCCGCATTTCCCTGTTTCTCTTACTCCACCTACTGTTTATTGTATAATAAAACATTAATACAGAAGCAAAGGCAATGGCCATTGCAATCATCACCGTATGATGTTCCATTCCAGACGGGATCGTAAATTACTCAATATTCTACTTCACAAATCCACAATGGCTGCGATTCTCTTCATCTCATGCATTTCTGTCCATAAATCTTTGATTATTAGAACCATAGATCACAATATTAGCCATCCAAGCAGCTACTGGTTGCACGGTGTCGTTTTTCAAAAAATAAAAATAAACGTATGGCCGTCATGCTCAGAAAAGCGAGTTGAATGGCGTGGCTGATTGTTTTTTTTTAACAAAAACGGTTATATTGATATAAGTGAAACAGCTTAAATACGCTGATCAAGAGTACAGAGATCCGCTAAAACTCCCCGTCCTTAGACAGATTATGGGGTATTTCCAGACTAATCTTAGAATTAACCTTGAGTTCATAGCACCCTATATCTATGATTTTATTAACTGCTTTATCTGCCCTCATATTGAGCTCCCTGAGAACATGGAAGAATTCAATCTTCCTATACCTTTTGATCATATATCTGATTCTTTTTAACAGTCTTTCCAACCGCTCATTTTTACTCCTTCTTCCTTCGCTCACTGCTTGGATAATTAGCTTGGAGTCTCCTATAACCACAACTTCGTCCGCACCTACTTTTTGCACCTGCTTAAGGCCTTGCCATAGCCCATATGCTTCTGCCATATTATTAGTATCTTGCCCTATGTTCCAGGTGAATTCGATTTCTACTTTTCCTATGTGGTTTATGACAACTCCTCCTCCTCTTGCTATCCCCGGGTTCCCTTTTGAAGCTCCATCAAAAAACAGCTTGAATATCTTTCTTTCTCTTAACCAGTTTTCGAATTGGGTTTTGTCCATTCTAAGTTCCCAATCCTCCAATTTTTTGATGGCTGTACTGTTATTTACCTGGATATTGAGACTATTCATCCATTTTTTCTCCTTATCTGTCAGCTCAGCTTTATTGACCGGAATCTTGGTGTTTCTCACCACCTCACCGAGAAGAGCATTGATTCTGACAGTTACCTTCCACGCTGGTTGGCTTCTATTCTGAAAAATTCTCTGATTTCTTTCTATCCAAATGCACCAGCAAACAATTTTGGATAGTTTCATCCAATAGGCTCTCACACCGTTTTTTTTCCCCAGCTTGCCCTTGTACATTTTTCCCCAGTTAATGAAAAATTCTTGATTGCTTCCATTCCAATAAAATCCATCTTCTTCATTCAGCGTTACTTCCTTCCAAATTGAAACAGAATATGGACAGTTAAAGAAGAGATGGGAAAGAGATTCTGAGTTTACCGCACAGAGAGGGCATCTGAAAGGGCCTGCTATCCCCCTCTTCTCCAGGTTCTCTCCGGTCAACAGTCTTTGGTGAAGCAGTGTCCAAATGAATACATCAACTTTAGGCAGCCTTCTATTTTCCCAATTGTGTTTCCATATTGCAGGATTCGCTGGCACATTGAAGGAAGCTGCGTACACGTTATACCCTTCAGCTGTCGAATAGATGCCAGTTCGATTGCCCCAGCCGCGTTTATCTTTCAAGGAGAGAGAAATTGGTGCAATACCGGCCAGATGATTGAGCAGCTTCAGTTTATCCATCTCCAACGCTTCTGTACAGTCTGGCAATGCCCAAGAGACCCAACGATTTGGCTGATTCACCTCCCAATTTGAAATACTCCACAACGATGACAGGTCTCTCGTCTCCATCTAGAATTGCAGTCGAGGCAGATGTGGAGGTAGTTTGCCATGGATCGTGTCCCTCCAGAGGTTTATGTCTTTTCCATTACCCGGACTCCAGCATAATTTTTCGAGAAATTGGGGCAGCGATTTTTTACACAGGTTGAAGACTGGTGATCCCTTTGTCTTCACGTGGTTACTTTCCAGACATCTAAGCTTTGGCCCTGGAAAATATTTAATTTTAAGAACCCGACTGCACCAGGTTGGATGAGGATTTAGCAAATTCCAGAGTAATTTAGCTCCAATGGCCAAATTTTGACAGTGGAGGTCCCTGATTTGAAGTCCTCCCTCATTTCTGGGCAGCTTGACGGTTTTCCATCTTACCAGGGCGTACTTTTTACCTCCTCCATTGTTCCCATCATTCCAGAGAAAAGATTTCAGCAGTACCTCTATCTGGTTTATGATTTTGCCCGGTGCTAGGAGCAGAGAACATTGGTAGAGCAAGTAGCTGTTCAGGACAGCTTTAATAAGGACAACCTTCCCTGCTAGATTCAGCGATGCAGTCCCCCATCCTGATATTTTATTTTTTATTTTTTCCACTATGGGATTCCAGTCCGAGAATTTGGATTTTAGTTTGACAATAGGAACCCCTAGGTATTTGAAAGAGTCCTAGCTTACCACTCCATTCATATTTAGAATTCGAGATATGTCTGACATTTCTCTCGGATTGATGTTCCATCCAAAGATCTGACTCTTCCTGAGATTAATTTTACTTCCAGAGACCTGGCAATATCGATTCAATTCAGCTTTGAATCTACGAGCTATGATCTGACTGGCCCCTCCCATTAAAATAGTATCATCGGCAAACTGAGAATGATTTATTTCTTTGACTCCTCTGGTCAGCCTTATGCCTGGCAACTCCTGCTCTAGTCTAGCATGTTCCAGTTGAAAACTAAGTACCGAGGCCTGAATGGCATAGAGTAGGGGTGAGAGCGGGCATCCTTGCCTCAGGCCTCTCGTAGCTTGGAAAAAGGGGGCAGCTCTTCTGTTAATGAGGGGGGCAATCCATGGCTTGCTTATACAGGCCTTGACCCAAGAGACAAATTTGGGAGCAAAGCCGAATCTCAGCATAACTTGAAGGAGAAATGTATGGCTGACTCTGTCGAATGCGTTTTCCAGGTCTAATTTTACCGCCATTCCTTTGTCTCCATTCTTCAGGCTGGAGTGGATGGCTTCTTGCACTAAAATGACATTATCCCAAATTTTCCTTCCTTTTATGAATCCACCTTGGTTCTCCGGAATGATGACTGGCAGAATGAACTTTAGTCTGGTAGCCATGATCTTAGTGATGATCTTATACCCTATGTTACACAGTGAGATTGGCTGGAACCTGTCAAAGGTTTTAGCCTCTTTCTCCTTTGGAATGAGGGCCAAGAAGGCTGAATTTGTGCTTCCTCTGATCTTACTACAGCTTTGAGACTTCCTGATCATTTTAAGTAAATCTTTTTTAACTATGTCCCAGCAGATAGTTATAAAATTCACATTGAACCCGTCTGGCCCTGGAGATTGATCCTCCTCCATGGAATCGACCGTTTCTTTTATCTCCTTCAGCGTGATGGATTGGGTCAGGAGATCGTTGTCTTTATTCTTTATTGAATTAGGGACAAGGTTCATTAGTTGGTCATCGCTGGGGGTGGGCTGAGCTGTGAACAGCTCGCTGAAATAGATGGAAGCTTCAGTTTTAATTTCGTCAAATTGAGTGACTATCTTATCATTGACCAGTATTTCCCGGACGTTATTCTGATTTTTACTGGTCTCTATCAATTTGTGGAAAAACTTGAATTTTTATCCCCATCCCTTAACCATTTACACCTTGATTTGAGGCGCCACGATTCAGCCTCCTCTCTGCAGGCCGCGTGAAGGTTCAGCCGCAGGTTAGTCTCTTTTTGGATGTCGTGTTCAGTCACGTTTTTTAACTCCATGTCAGCCTGGTGCAATTCCAGCTCGTGAGCAGCTTGGAGCTTGGCCGAATTTGGTTTTGGGAGCGTTTTGGCCCAACTCTTCAACGTTTTTTTGATCCTCCTCAGCTTTTCCTCCCATACATAGAAGGGAGAGCCGGTTACCGGATGGGCCCAAGAGTCTGCTACAATCTGAAGAAAGTCATCTCGCTTGGCCCACAAGGGGTTAAATCTAAACGGTATGGGTCCCAAATTTGTTTCTTGCCTCATTTCCAGAAGAATGGGCTTGTGATCGGAGCCACCGAAGGAGAGGATTTTGGTGGTAATAATCAGGCCTAGCAGAAGGAAGTTATCCTGAATCAAGAATCGATTAAGTCTGGCCGCAATGTGCCCAGGCCCAAACCTCCTATTGGTCCAAGTGTATTTCCCTGTAGAAGGCTTGACATCAATGAGGTCCCAGGTCGAAATGATGTCTTCCACTAAGTCTTTGATCGGGTCTGAAGAGCTTGAACCCCCTCTTTTTTCATTTTGATTGAGAATGAGATTCAAATCCCCTGCCAAAATGACATTACCCTGCAGATTATTTCGTTCTTCACGGAGAAGATTCCAACAGTTCAATTTTTCGCCATAAGAGTTAGGTGCATATAAGTTAATTATACTTATCAAGGAGTTAGTATCTTTTTGCTTCAGCACTGTGAGGATCCAATGAGTGTTGTTTTTGGTGGCCATAAGTTCAAATTTCCTTTCATCCCAAAGGGTTCCAATACCCCTAGATGCTCCTCTGGAGCTTAGAGCAGCGGCTCCGTTTCTTTTCCAAAATTTTTTACTGGTTTGGAGGAATGCTGTCTCCTTCATCTTTGTTTCCTGAATCAGCAGGATGTCTGGTTGGTGAAGAGATATTAGGTCTAGCATAGCTTCTTCCTTACCTTTACTACCGAGCCGCCTGCAATTCCAGGAAATAGCCTTCATTATTTACTTTTGGAGGCCGAAGGCATCCCTTTCAAGGCATGCCCCTGCTGACGGGCGTTTCTTGAGTTTTTCATCATCTTTTCCAGGGTTAGCTGGGATCCTTGCAGCTTATCCTTGTAAGTTTCTATCTCCCGTACTTCTTTTCTAGATTTCCTTCCTTTTGTTTTAGCCTGTCGTGGGGTTATTATTTCAATTTCCCCTTCTTCTTCTTCTTCCGAGTCCAGTTCTTCGTCAGATTTTCCCTGACTTTCTCCTTCTTTTGTTTCCGCAGTGTCTTCCTCATTATCTCTCCCCTGGTCTAAAGTGGTTGTTTCAGGTTCTTTACTCTTCTCATGGCTAGATCTGTCTTCTGTTTCTATGGATTCCTCCCTTACTTCCACTGTTTCTGTAGCTCTAGGTGGCTCTTGGGATTTTTCGGATAGACCGCTCCCCTCACCTTTCTTAGGACTCCCACCTGTTTGATTTTTAGATCTGGATCTGTTCACCCTATGCCACCCTTCCCTCTTCTCCTGCTGGCTTTCCGGAGTTTTAGGGCAGTTTCAGATGAAGTGCCCATACTCGTGGCAGCCTCTGCACTTGAAGGGGAGTTGTTCATAGTCCAATTTCTGAATGTGGGACCAGTTCCCCACCGTGAGGTTTATAGCTTTAGGCAGTCCAGCTTCTAGGTCGACCTCCACACATATGCAGGCGCAAGCATATTGGTCCTTTGGGCTGGCCATGTCGATATATTTCTCCAGTGCGTCCCCAATAGCGTGAAGAGATTTGGGGTTCCAGCAGTGCATGGGTAGGTAGGGCAGTCTAACCCAGACAGGGACAGCTTTGGGGGTATCGGCTTCCGGATCGAAGTCCGGCGACCATCCATTAAGGTAGAGACCTTGCGGCCCCATGAAGTAGGGCCCATTCCTGAAGATTAGATCTTTATCGTCTTTGGATTGGAAGTCAAAGAGGAAGTATCCCCTTCCAATGGCGTAGGAGGCCACGTCTTTGGAAATCAACGGTCGCCAGTTCCTTTGAACCCAGCTATCGGTAGTTTTGGGTGAGGGCCACAACCCTGTGAACTGCCCGATCAAGGCCCGATCTGCCAGTGACAGGACAACCCGGATCGTTTCTTCCGGGGGAAGGGCTACCTCCGGCACATCTTCTATTCGTTTGACAAATTTCGGCAATTCTCTTTTGCCTGATCGCTTAACATGGTTGGAGATTAGCCTATCGAAGGCTTCTGATCGAGTAGACAAAGGTTCGCCTACCTCCTCCGCCATCCTACCCACTCCGAGCCAGCTTCAATGCATGGGATCAGGTCTGTGGGTCTCCAGAGCTTCCAGCAGCTCAACCGATCTGGTTGTACAACCTCTGGTTATTCAGCTGTCAACGTCCCTGAGATCGACCTCCTCCTCGTCAACCTGAGCGCCCTGGGCGTGCTGGATCAACAGCCCTCGCCTCAACAGCCTCGTTGCAGTCGCCCTCGCCTCCAATCTCAGTGAACGCAGCCTCCAAAAATTTTCTTCGAAATAAATTTTAGTTCGGCGTGGCTGATTGTCGTGCCAATTGAAAGTTTCATTTTTAAATGTTATGAAGGAATGTGGATATATGTTCGAGCTCGAGTATCAACGAAGTGACCCTACTAGATGGCGCAAAGATTGAGAAACAAAGTTTAACTATTTTTATTTTTTTAATATTAATAAATATTTGTAAAAGTAAATAAAAATACATTTTGGAAATAGGATTTTTTATTATTAAAAAAAATTATTATTGTTTTTTGGTTATTCTATTTTGAATGAATAAATTTTTTATTTTATATTGTATTTTGGAAAAAAATATTGAACAAATTTAAAGTGTTTTATAACATATAAACAAAATTATAAAAGCAATATATCTTATCATATTTTCAATTTAGAAGTAGTTTTTTCATTTATCTAAACCATCCCATCTTTTTAAAGTAGGAATAGTGTTTAGGATAAATAACATGGAAAACCATAAATTTCTTAAAATTGCTTTAAAATCTAGTCAAGACCACCTACTCCTTAAAAAAAGTTAGTATAAAGATGTCATGGCTTGGTTAACACATTGAGGGTTGAAGAAATTGTCACTTTGAAAAATATCAATAACATCAAAAATATTATCACATCTAAATTTAAAGAGAAAAGGTGGGGTGAAAAATAATTAGAGGTTAAAAGAAAGTTAAGATACTATAAGGAGGTTCATACTGAAAGAGCCCAATTAAGGATTTGTCATCTATGTGAGACTATGAGCATTAAGGATGAAAGTCAATTTCTCTTAGTGTCATGCATGCATCCACACTATATCACAATTTCATAATCTTTGCTACAATACAAACCACTATAACCTTCTAACATGGTAAAATTATGGCCACGTAGGAATCTTTGCTACAATACAAACCTTTATAACCTTCTAACATGGAAAAATTATAGCAACCTAAGAACGATAAACCAAAGTCAATCTCACTAGAAGTTAACTATGAACATTTTAATAAGCATTTATTGTTATTAAATTATGTAATGTTAACATTTAATATATGCAATTCTATTAACTTAAAATAATTTTTTATGAAGATTTACATATTGTAGCCTAGGATGGTAGCGACTCTTTTGGGTTTACATTGGCTATTGGTTTGTGACACCAATTTGGATGGGAACTAGGGACCAAGTTGTTGGTTTGGGTCGTCCGTTTGGATGGAACCTTTTTTTAATTGAAATTCCTTTGTTTTTATAATGGAAATGGAAAAAGAAGAAGTTGGATATGTCTAATGATTGTAATTCTTTTGAGACTAGTAAAATATAAATTAGCCATAAGTCTTTTCAAAGCAAATTAGGTATATATATACAATTATTTTTAATATTCTTAAGTTTACTAAAAAATAATTTACATATTTTAAATCATTTTAAAAATATATTTATAAAAAATTTAAATTATAAAAAAATTTAAAAATATAAATTTAAAATAAACTATAAATTTTTAAATATAAATTGTTGACTATATTGACTTGCCATGCCGACAACTTACCTGGCTATGAGTCTATGTTAATTGCGTATCCACCTATTTATGAACAATAGATTGCGTATCCACCTATTTATGAACAATAATTTGATAGGTGATGTGGACCACCTCACATCGGTAGTTTCTCCATGGCGTATCTATCTATTTATGAACAATAATTGCAAAACCTAAATCGATTACTCTTTTGATTACAAAGTCAAACTCTCACCGAGCTAGATCAAATCCTTTGAGTACAAAGTCAAAACTCTAACATATAAAAATGGAAATAACATTATTTTGAGATAGTTTAGAAAAATGGAAATAACATTATTTTGAGATAGATTAGATTTTATTATTATTATAGAAACTTAGAAATAAGTTTTATTATTATTATAGAAACTTAGAAATAAGTTTTATTATTATTATAGAAACTTAGATGGCCTTGAACTATATCATGGTGTTGTGAAACCCACACTAACCACACCATATTGATATTACAATTATCTTGCTTGAAATAATGATGTTTCAAATTAACTATTGTTATTTTTAATATAAAAATTAATTAACTTTTTTTTAATATCAAGTTAAGTTATGTAATATATCTTATTTTGGGATCATTACATTAATATTTTATTATTTTAAAATTACTTTTAAATTTTTTAAATAAAAAATTATTTATTTTAAACTTAAAACCAAAAAACAATTTTTATAATTTTATAATAATAAACTTTAATGTATTATTTTATTAATATTTGATTATATTTGAAGAAAATTAATATTGCGAAGATTAGAATGAACTTTCATGAACTCCATAGTCAGTTGGTCTATTCCTAAAACTCCATGGGTGGAAAGGGTTTGCCATGTGTGTGAGTCTATGAGCATTGAGCATGAAAATCACTTTTTCTTAGAGTGACTTGCTTGCACCCACATTAGATTTGAGTTTCATAGTATTTGTTACAATACAAACCTTATAACCTCCTAAGTTGTCAAAACTATAATGAGCTTGAAAAGCTTTTTGGCCAGCTTTTTGAGCAAAGAAACAAGATTTTAAAATAAACCAAGTATTATCGTTCTTAAAGTCCAAGAGACCAAAATTGGTCTCAATGGAGGTTAATCATCATCATCATTATTTTTAATGCATTATTTTATTACAATTTATAATTAATATTTACATTTGAGTTATAATTAATCTATATAATTTATACTCCAAATTTCAACAAATAAAAATCATATGATATTTATCAAAGAAAACATTTATGATTGACAAATTTGGTATGTATCCTATTCTTCCTTATATTCTTTCGTATGAGAAATCAATTTGACAAATTTGTTATGAGTTTTATTCTATTTATATTTTTTGGTGCTAGGTATTTCCTTTTAACTAGTTCATTAGTTCATTTCTAAAAGAATTTAAACTCAAGTAGTTTGTTAACTAAACCTACACCTTAACCCAAAAAAACTAACAAAATTCCATATATTCTTTTCATATTTTCATAATAAATAATAAGATGCAGATAGGCTAGATCCAATAGGCTTAACACTTTACGTTTTGTTTTATTCTTTCTATGAAGTTTTCAAAAAAAAAGTGAAACTCTAAGTGTCAAAGTTCCCACGAAATTTAGAGAATTTTCACAATCTAAAAGTTATGTTTAACACCGGTTTCAAATGGTTTTTCCTGTTCAACAGGCTAAGTTCTCACGAAATTTAGAGACAATTTTCACAAACTATATAACATTTATTGCGATATTTAGCACTGGTTTTGGTATTTTCCTGTTCAACAGGCTTGAGATTTTTGTTTTTTGGCTGGAACTGTTAATGTCATTTATCTTTTAAAATGAAGACAGTAATAACTATTGCAAACCTGTTCTTTTTAGCTCCGCACAAAACTAGTATGCTGGCTTCTTTCTATTTATATTTGGACTGGGTCTGGTACCTCCTACAGCACAGTTTTCCTAGGTATTTTTCAAAATTTGAAGCATTATGTGAGTTATTATGTGTGATTTTATGCCCAGATCGACTTAAAAGTTAATAAGCCACAGCACAATGTAATTTTATATTTTTATAAAATAATGTGATTTTATGCCCACAAGCTTCTTTCAGATCGACCTAATGTAATTTTATATTTTTATAAAATAATGAATCTTGTTTATGTAATTTTATATTTTTATAAAATAATGTGATTTTATGTCCACAGGCTTCTTTCAGATCGACCTAATGTAGTTTTATATTTTTATAAAATAATGAATCTTGTTTATGTAGGAAAAAATTTATGTTTATATAACCAGCTTAGATCCAGTTTTACCCGGCTCTATCATGCGCCGAGAGGGATTAAATATTTTGAGGTGCAAACCCTTTTTTGGAGTGCAATTGTTGAAGCAGGGTGCTCGTCATCAATCACACAAATGGACTACGGGGAAGAATACATCAAATACTATAATAATCTACTCGTATTAGTTTCTATAATTCAATCGTTTCTCATATGCATACTTGATATAGAAAGTTAAATTATACGCATTCGCATACCTGAGACAAATCTGTAATTGCTCTCATCCTTATTCCGAAGGTCCAGCTTGTACGTATTGTTTTGAAGTGTGTATAGGTGTTTTGATTTACTTACAAATATATATATATATATACACCTAAGATTATTAATTATTAAGCCGACTTGTATATATATATAGATATATAAGCCCATTTTTTTATGTGACACGTGTCATCTCCACGTTGAGCACGGAATTACACTTCTACCTCATACAGGGCTGTAGAATGCGCCTCTCGGCGCAATAAGATTGTATTTTACAGATTTTGGAGTGAGACTTTAAATTATAGTTTATTAATAGGTTAAAAGCTGGCTTTCTTGTTCTTGGGACTTAAGGAAATATGTTAATGACCCAAAACTCAGAAGCATCTAATCTAATAGGAGTGGCAGTCTGCCCTTAAAGACTACCAAGAGGTTATTCAAGGTGGTGTGGTTTTCCTTGACTAATGATAATAAGTGAACACGCATTTATAGATAGCAAGATTTGCTGAGAGCTCTTTTTCTTATTCTTGAAACTTTAAACTACATTTGATTGGCTAAGAGTTGACTTTCTTGTTCTTGGGACTTAAGGAAACAGGTTAATGGCCCAAAACTCAGATGAGTCTAGGAATGACAGTGTGCCCATTAAGAACCACCAACAAGTTATTTCAGGTGGTGTGATTTTCCTTAACTAAAGCTACTGATAATAAGTCAACTCGCATTTACAGATAGCAGCAACCAATGATATATATTGCGAAATATTGAATTCAATACATGCAAATAAAAACCAGAGAGAACGGAAATGAGAAATTCAAAAAGAAAGATAACATGACATGACTTGCCTGGCCAAGCGTATAAGCAAAAGCCGAGCCCGCGACCCCAGCTCCCACAATTATAATATCAGTATCAGTGACGGTGTTATTTTCTTCTGATTTCTCAGGACTCTTGCTGAGCAATCTCAGTAATTCGTTGGATCTTTTGTTGAATCTGGTGAAGTTTGCATAATAATACATAAACGCAGAAACAAAGCTAATGCCAAATGCAATCCCCACCATATGAAGATCCATTCCAAATATTGCAAGTGTCACTGAATCCATATTCTACTAATTCACACGTCCTCTTTCTGTTTTTTTGCTCTTCGATTGATAGTTGAGCGATCATTTATTTATATCACATTACGAGCCCCTCATAGTCAAACATTTATTTATATCACATTACCAGCCCCTCATAGTCAAAAAAGTGAGACGAGTGACGTGGAATAAATGGACAATTGATTTTGCCATAGGACAACTTTTGATTTAATATTACTACCCCACAAGTAACATTACTACCCCACAAATTTGGTGAAAACTCATTTTTTCTTGGAAGTCAGTAACATTAAAACTCATTTTTTCTACCTTATCCTATGTATTAAGAGATTTAAGAATTATGAAAAGAGAAAAAAAAAAATTAAGATTTTTTCTCGCCACATGAATCACACCGTTTTTATGAATAATATTGTTATGTTAGCAAACTTTTGACTTAATGTAATGCTACGCCCAACCATATCAACTTGACTTGTGTAAGAGAGAAACATATTTTCTAATGATAACTACACGTGACGTGGACAAGTTCTTGATACCTTACCTTGATGTGTCATATCTTGTCCGCAACTATAGGAATTATGATGACAAACGACGTCACATCATGCAAAGATACCAAAGCCCAAAGTCTAACTAAACCTTCCATTCATTTCAAAGTCTACATTCAGAACGCAACGCAACAAAAGTAAATCATTTTTAAACTATAGAGGGCCACATAGTTGTTGCACCATGAAAACCAAAAGGAAATCATTATTAAAATAATAACAAGGGCCACATCGTGGCTGTAGCTTGAAATTGCCATGCATTTTCATAGGCCTTTAAATGTCATAACGTACATACCTCATTAGGTTTTTTTAATTAAAGAATTTAATATAGGGAGTTGGTATCTATAAAATATCAAAGATATTTTTTTCTTTTAGAATAAAAGCTTATTAAACAAGTAAAATTAGTAGTAATGTTACTTATATCTTCTTGAAGAAATAGTTTAATCTAATAATTTAAAAATGTTTTAATTTAATAGTTTTGTATACCTAGGTTTAATTTTAAAATGTTATAATTTAATAGTTATTTATAACCTAAATTTATTCTCATAATTTATAAATGTTTTGATCTAATAGTTATATATAAGCCAAAGTTAAAGTTGGACATGAAAATAATTAGATAATAAATAAGAAGTCATAAGGTTATGTCATTGTCAAAATTGTATAGAAAATTTATAAAACTTGCATTTATTTACTGACAAAATTTTACTAGAATAAATATAATTTTTTCTATTAACAATAAAAAGGCTAAATAAATTATTGAAGTTTGGTAAATTTCTAGCATAATGTCAACTTATTATAATATTAATCATCACATTTGAATAAACCAATACATATTTTTTTAGAAAAAAAAATAAAAAAAATCAATATTTAGTTTCATTAATATGTTAGTTTATAAAATGTGAAAAGGAGCTTAATTGAATATCAAAATAAATATTTGAAAATTGTAGTTTAAAAATTTTATCCAATAAATTTATATAAAAAAAGGTTATAATATATTAAAGTTTTTATATATATTTAAAAAAATATTATATGTAAATATAAGTTCCATATATTGATAAAGTTGTTCGGAAAATTATGAAGTTCGTCAAGTTCATTATCAAATTTATTTTGAGATTTATTATAACATGAATCCATTATATGAACTCAACAAGAATGGATTGTTGAGATCGAATCGGATCTTCAATCATAGAGAGAAATTTGATAATAAATATTTATGGGTCCTCCTTAATATTATTGATAAAGAGGATGAATATTTAGAGAAAATAATCGACAAAGAATTAAGCCAAATAAATGAAGTTGTTCCATCAAGCCGTGATCAAAATCCTTCAAATTGTATCTTTCACATCTATCAAGATTAGTCATTATGGCTATTTTAATAAACAAGACACTTGCCATTATTATATATTATTAGGTTTTATTTCTATTTTTTTATAATAATAATAAAACATTATAATATATTGATGTGTATATATAAATTTAAAAAAAGTTTACTATATTTAAATCAAAGTTGTATATAGTGACATAGTTATAGTCAATCATGTGATTAGCACATCTATTAAGATTAGTTATTATTATTATTTTAATAAACAAGACACTTGTTATTGTTATATATTTTTAATTTTTTTATATTTTTAAATATTTTTTATATCTAACAATTGCATTTACACTCTAGAGTAAATTAGTCAAATCATTAAAATGAACTAATCATAAAATGAAAAAATAGACTAAAAAATGAAAATATATGATTTTATTTTTAAAATATTAATTTAATACATGAATTTTATAAAATTTATGTAAAACTTTTGAAAAAAAGTATATAAATTAATTAAAGTCAAAACAAGTATATAAATTAACTAAAGTCAAAACTATTGTTTGACTAAATGATAGCTACATATTTCCCTTTTTAAGTATAATAACTAGCATTTGCACCAAGCGGTGCAAAGAAAGGTCGAGAGGGTAAAAATATTGTCCGCAACTAAAGCTTTCTAACTTACCTTGGGAGATTGAAAATTACATTTTAATAATACTTTTGTTAATGTTAATGTTGATATTGATCTTAAAAAAATATTTATTAACATTAGTAAAATATAAATTTCAGATTTATAAAATTATGTGATAAGAAAATAATTATAAATTTTATATGACTTTATGAGAACTAAATAATTGTTGATGTTGATGTATAAAATTATTTATTATTTATTATCCTGATCTTGAAAACAATGTTATCTTTTATGTGCTTCCCCCAAGACATTTCTTTTCAATATATCCTAATATTTTATTTAGCCTCAGGGGTAGCTTAACTGGTTGGTGCTTTCGAGTCCAAGACCAAAGTAGTCTGAGATTGGAGGTTCAATTATTTGGGTCCTTCAGAGTTAGACTCCCAAACGTTGAGCCGAAAAAGTGTGGCCCCTTCGAGTAAGACCCATGAAAATTATTACTATAGACATAACTAGTTCTCTATCTTCAAGAATAGTAAACCACACTTCACTAATATAAAAAAGAAAAGATATATATATTCCTAATATATATTTTCTTCACTTTTCACTCTATTTTCTCTTTTTATTTTTAAATACTCTTTTATCCATAAATATAACTTTTTATGT
>LPNX010167854.1:53575-73508 GCA_001517045.1 Pseudotsuga menziesii
AACTGTTTATATTAACCACTAACTTCTCCTCTGAAATGGAGTCATGAAAATATAACCTTGTTGAAGCCTCGTTTGGTTATGTGGCTGAAAAGGGTTCTTAGGCTTACAACAAAGGATGAAAACCGAGCCAAAGGCTTTAGGGACTGTTTGGTGTGGTTAACACCCACGGATATTTGGCCTCTAATGGCACTCCGTGAGTCAGTAAAATTTGATCCTTTGAGGATCACTTTTCCAATGAAGGAAAACAGGATGGTTGGGGCAAAAATAAAAGGAAAATGCCACTTAACTGTAAAAGGAAATATAATCTATACCTACACTATCCTAAGAAATGTATTTGGTTTGTTCACAAATTAACCTGAGATGTAAGACATACAAGCATTTAATCCAATTAACTAAAACGTAAACAAGATCATTTACTTATCATTTTAACTTACAATCAATTAATAAAAATCACATAAAAATTAACTAACAACAACTGAAAATTAACACATTCAAGGTCAACCTACAATGAGTATGCCAATTAAAAAATTAACATATGTATTATCGAATTACTGTATAATCATTTGCAAAAATAGATAAAGATTTTAATAAAATAAATTCATTTAAAACTTTGTCAGCACACGAGTCACTAGCAGGGAAAAATCAAGGTCATGAATAAATGCACTAATTGATCACAAAAGACCAACAACAATATTGATCCATGTGAAACAGGAAAGATCATAATTTGTTAAGGAAACTTAATCAAATAAACAACAAGAGATATCAAAGAATCATTCATAATTGTATTGAATAGATTTGCAAAAAATTACAAAACCTCAATTAAACAGAGGTATCTCCAGTCTCTTGTCTAGATTTTTCCCTTCCAAAAAGTCCCTATTACATGTGAAACCCACACTTTAAATAATTATTACAAAGATTAGATTTCCATCAAATTGGGATCGAAAAGTCTAAATAAAACTAATATCCAAGGAAATCTCACCATCTGTTCCAAATCCCTAGCAATTCCTCAATGTTGGGATAGTTAGCTGAGTTGAAACCAAGTTGAGCATCACATTTATAATTCTCCATTTCATTTTTAGCTAACTTATGCCAAATGCGGATGTAAATGTGGACCTTTCCCTCAATAGCCAACGGTTGTCTGATTAACAGATCCACGTCTTCAATGGTAATATGATAGAGCCCTTGGATTTTCTCCCTTGCTTCATCTCGTTGGCGTTCAACCTGCTTGATCATCCTTAGGGCCAATGAGACTCCTGTAAACCCCGTCATTGACAGTTTGGAAAGCAACTTCTTCTAGGACCAACCTGTCGGGGACAATTTTGGGTAGCCTATGAACAGTGTTGCTACCCCAAATCCTGGTGTACAAAAAAGACTCACCAACATGCCAGTCACCCATGATAGCAATGAAAGCTCTGGCTTCAGCTGAAAATGCGAGAGCTTCCTTCTTGAAGATTTAAAAATAGATATTGCCAACAAAGTGTTCACATATATCATAGAACCTGGGTGCATGCTTAGTATCCCACAATTTTGAATAGTAAATGGGCACCAAGGGAGCCAATAAAGTCCATTTCCATCCCAAATTGGGATATTGGAACTCAGTGCAAAATATATCATAAATGAAAGCTGAAAGAAGAAATTGGGTTTCTTTCTAGCAGTGGCCTTCTGGTAATCTTGGATGGAGTTTTTTAGTTCTAGCGACAAGATGGATGCCCACGGGAAATAATCACCGATTGCTAAAACATGATGAGCTACTGGAGCCCATTCAGCCTTGAAAACAGAACAATTAGGAAGGCCATACAGTCTCCATAACATATCTGCCAATAAGGAATAGGGTTCTTTGAACCAGGTAATAGGGTAAAGGTCATCAAACCTCTATGAGAATTTACTAGGTTCGTGCATCCAAGATTTTAACATTTCATCGAAATTGAACCTAGTTTTGGAGGCTTTTTGTAACGTCCCCAACCCTCCGACCGGCGAAGAGGACACTACCATACCATCATCTATCTGGGAAACTAGCCCCATGAACATATACATAAAAACTAAAATGCTTTGAAAACTAGAACATGGATACATCATTACCATTCAACAGAAGCAAAACCATACATTCAAGCATTCGACATGTTCATTGTAATTCATTAAACAGTAAATACAATTGTAGAGATGAAATAGACAAGAATACTTATCTTTGAATGAAGCTCCCCACAACCAGCTATGTCGCTGCAACGTTCCACCCAACCATAGGCCAGTGTGCTCTTTAATCTCTTAGCAACAATGCCACCCTCGAGTTGGGCATGATTCCCCAAGGAATAAGGAACTAAGCAGGCTCACACATAGCCAAAGATACACAACAGTACATAGCCAAGCCAACGTAGTTGGGTTTATCAGGCCATCAGGGAGCTGGGAAAAGCTGACTGCTAAGCCGGTGGACTCAGTGAAGAGCTAAGGACACCTGCACTAGAACTAGCCTGACTTCTAGAACACCCACACACACCCAACACAAGAAATCAGTCCCTTCTCTGCTACACAGTCCCTCAGGCCCTGACTTCCCTTCCAGTGCTATTTAGGGGGTGTGGAGAAAAAAGCCAGCCCTCTAGCTCTGTCTATGAGGCTCCTGAACACACCAAGTTTATCAAGCAAACAAAACCTTCATTCCCACTCCAAAATAGTCCAAGGACCAACCACTGCATACACACAGAAAAATCGAGCAATTCACAGCTCTGGGGAAGAAAAAGGAAACATTACGGTAGCCCAAATGGTAATACACAGCTTCGACTGAGCAAAACAATCTCAGAGTTGTTCTTGGCCCTAATGTGGCCAAAAAAAATCAGCAACAATCCACACTCATGGGGAAAAACAACAACCATGATTTCTCCACTGAAAACGAAGGGAAAGACACACCCCGATTGGGAAAGGGATCAAACGCAATAGACTCTCAGCGTGGAGATGGATTCGTATACACAGACCCACAAATTGAAGGAAATTAAACATGCGGCCAAAATCGTAAATGGAAGACTGAACCAGTCATGGTATGCATGCATGAGGATAATATGCATGGCCAATCCAGAATCATGAATGCCCCAAAACAACTTCCCAGCTCTCTGCGTGAGGGAAAAATCCCAACACCTGTGTGTGAGGAGAGAAAATGACCGTCTTTGCGTGAGGATGGGCAAGAATGCAAGAATGGGGTCGTATGGTCTCTTCCTGCCCACGTGAGGGTGAACGAGTCTCTTGGTGGAGTGTGCGTGTGGGAAAGGACTGACAGTCCTCCCACACACCACTGCCCAGCAATAACTGCCCAACTAACATCAGAGGTTTTTAATTTGGTAGTTGGCTGATTTAGACAAGGAAAGGTGAGTAAGTCAAAAGGGTGGGTGACAACTAAATGGGTTTATCAACTGACACTTGGATTTTTTTTTCCCATTAGCCCCAAGGGTTAAATAATTTCCCTCCCTATGCTTAGGAAAATCATGCCCTTTTCATTATGGTTGCATTGACATAGCTGGTTGTGGGTCTTTTTAATTAAAATGCATGTTTACATGATGCTAAATTTAATATGTACCGGATAGACTGATATACCATCGGCAACAATTTTAATCGCCGAAACATAACACAATAAAATCAATGGTGGGGATTTTGCCTTTAGCTCCACACCACGATTAATTACAATATATACTTCATATGCATTTTAATGCAAACAAGGTCAAAACCGGGGTGTTACACTTTTGCAAATTCTATGGTGAGAGGTTGTCTTACCGGTTTAAGGCCATAAGCCCTAATAAATACCTCAGGACGGAAATTAGCTAGCTGTGACCCTACACTATTGTTGAAAGAACGGTCTTTGGGGTTCGCATGTTCTACAATCCATTTGACCGTGTCATTGTAGGGGAGGATAACAGGTCTAGGAGCAATAGAGTGAAGTCATGAATCCCTTATTGTTTGGTAAGCCAATTGGTTGTCTTAGATATCAGAAAAAAAATGTCATTGTCAAAAATTGCATAAACCCTAGGCCATTCAATCTGGTAGGTATCAGTGATTCTGCCATTGTTATATGAGAAAATACCAAAGTTCGAGTCCTTGGTTAACATATCCTTTTGGAGGTTCTTGCGACGGGTAATTCTTTCCATTGTTGGAAATTGGAAAAACTCTGTTTAAAACAAAAAACAACGGGAAGCGAGAAATCAAAACTAATTCAACTTTGACTACAGTAATAAATTGAATGAAGAAATGGCGAAGACACTAACTTGTAATCGAATTAGACTGTGACGACGTTTCCTGGTAAAAACACAGAGAAAATTCACGCAGTGCAGTAATTCGCAACAGTAAATAAATGGTAAATAAATTGTAAAAGACCAGCCTATATATAGATTTTTCGCGGGTCAAATTAGGAGTGTAGGATTAAAACAATTGGACGGTCGAGATGGCGGGATGCGGGATCATAACGCAAGATTTAAATTTTATTAACCATCCTGAATCCTGCATCCTACAATGCAGGTTGTGGGAGCTTGAAATTTATTACTTGCAAGTTTTCCATCCCGCAACCCACATCCCAAAAATTCGGGATGTGGGATACATGAAGTCAAAAGAAACAAAGTTTTATTCAATCTTTCCCGAAAACCCATATCTCGTAATTTGCGGCTTGTGGGTTGCGAGACCACACAACAAAATAAATCTATCAAACTACACCCGCATCCCGCACCCCGAAATTTTGGAATGCGAGTTGTGGGATGGAAAACTTGCAAATAATAAATTTCAAGCTCCCGCAACCCGCATTGCGGGATGCAGAGTGAAATAATATTTGCAAAAGATAGTCTTCCGCAACTCGCCCAAAAGTAAACAAATCATGCATAAATTCCAAAAATTCAACTAAGTTAGATCGAAGAAACCGTGACAAATGTTATGGGGATCCCAAAACAACTTAAGAAATTTAAAAACAGTTACTTGTGTGCCTTTTCTTGATAAAATTGTATGGAAAACTTGTGATGCTCCTAATGAAAAGCAAGGAGCATTAAATACAACAGCTGCTTTTGGAGCTTTTGCAGGTGCTAACTATAACTCGGTGTCGCAGCTAATTAAAGATCTCTGTAGTAAGGAAGAGGAACTACAGAAAGCAAGAAAGGATCTGGATGCATCTGAGGCATGCCACCTTAAGGATATTAAATTCCTTAAAGAAGAGCATCAAGATAAATAGACATAATGGGAACAAAAATTGAGAATGTGAAGCATCAACTATTCATGCTTTGTTATTCATGAAATTACAGTTATTCTACATGTTAATGAAATTAATGATATTCATGCTTTGTTTCGTGGTTGTTTGTAAAATGTTTGTTAACAAATTATAGTTATTGTTCTATTTTTATTGTCTTGTTGATTATCACTGGTATGTTAAAGCAATGTTAATTGGTATATATAAATTTGTTTTCTTCTATTTCATATATCGTAAATGAATGCTTTTGTTTCACTTATGTCATTTATTATGTTCATGTCTTTAATTAGTTTTACTTCTTGGATGTATTGAATATTTTTAAGCCTCTTCGTAAACCTTCTACAATATTTTCTTTGAGATTTATTTCAACTTGGTTGTAGAGACTGATGCTAACTTGAATAATTGTGTGGTAAGAAAATAAATCATTTTTATATTTATCTTTTTAAATTGAAACCTAGTTTTATGTTGTATATCGATTTAGTCAAGTGGGGAGTCGATCATTGAAACCTAAAGAACAGTTTTCCAATGACCAGTATTGGAGAACGACAATGAAAGATATATCAAGAAAGCTTTATAGTTTTTTAAACATTTTAATGCTTTGCAATTGAATAAGATAACACTATTAGTTATGTAATGTTTTATGGTTTTTTATTAAATTTGTTTTATCAATTTTGAGTTATTCTTCAGTATTTGCAGTATATTGATTATAGGTTGCAGATGTATTAAATGTGTTGATTTATGTATTGAGTTTGCGTTACAATCTTGACATGTCAAATGTGCAATGAGTAATTATTTCCTAGCTATCAATAGTATATCATAACTGGGCTACTTAAAAGCTTTCACAATTACTATTTGAGTTTGCTGAGACAGTTTAGTCTAGAAGCCAAATATTTCAGATTTTCTTGGATCTTTATTGAAACAAAAGTAGATATTTTACATCAACAAGTGAGCAAAGAAAAACAATACATTTATACAGCAGACAATGAGAATATCCAACCACAATTTGGTTTTAAAGACAAAAGAAACGAATATTTATTCAATCTTTCCGAAAACCCGAAGATTTATTCAATCTTTCCCAAAACCCGCATCGTGCAATTTGCAGGTTGCAGGTTGTGGCACCACACAACAAAATAAGTCTATCAAAATACGCTCGCATCCCACATCTCAAAATTTCAAGTTGTGGGTTGCGGGATCACATACAATACTTACAAAAATGCTCCTGCATCCCACATTCCGAGATGGAAACTTGCAAATAACAAATTTCAAAGCTTCCACAACCCGCATTGTGGGATGCGGGATGCGGAATGAAATAATATTTACAAAATATAGTTTTCTGCAACTCGTCCAAAAGCAAACAAATCATGCATAAATTCAAAAAATTCAACTAAGTTAGATCAAAGAAATGATGACAAATGTTATGGGGATCCCAAAACAGCTTAAGAAATTTAAAAACAGTTACCTTTATGCCTGCGCTTGATAAAATTGTCTAGAAAACTGATGCTCCTAATGAAAAATAAGGAGCATTAAATATGACATCTACTACTGGAGCTTTTGCAAGTGCTAACTATAACTCAGTGTCGCAACTGATTAAAGATCTTTGCAGTAAGGAAGAGGAACTACAGAAAGCAAGAAAGGGTTTGGATGCATCTGAGGCATGTCACCTTAAGGATATTAAGTTCCTTAAATAAGAGCATCAAGATAAACATACACAATGGGAAAAAAAATTCAAGAATGTGAAGCATTAGCTATTCATGAAATTATAGTTATTCGACATGTTAATGAAATTAATGTTATTCGTGCTTTGTTTCGTGGTTGTTTGTAAAATGTTTGTTAACAAATTATAGTTATTGTTCTATTTTTATTGGCTTGTTGATTATCACCGATATGTTAAAGCAATGCTACCTGGTATATATAAATTTGTTTTCTTCTATTTCATATATCGTAAATGAATGTTTTTGTTTAAGTTATGTCATTTATTATGTTCTTGTCTTTAATTAGTATTACTTCTTGGATGTATTTAATATTTTCAAGCCTCTTCATAAACCTTATACAATATTTGCTTTTAGATTTATTTCAACTTGGTTGTAGAGACTGATGCTAACTTGAATAGTTGTGTGGTAAGAAAATAAATCACTTTAATCTTTATCTTTTTCAATTATCGAAACTTGGTTTTATGTTGTATATCGATTTAGTCAAGTGGGGAGTCGATCATTGAAACCCTAAAGAACAGTTTTCCAATGACCAGTATTGAAGAACGACAATGAAAGATATATCAGGAAAGCTTTATAGTTTTTGAAACTTTTTAATTCTTTGCAATTGAATAAGATAACACTATTAGTTATGTAATGCTTTATGGTTTTTTTATTAAATTTGTTTTATCAATTTTGATTTATTCTTCAGTATTTGCAGTATATTGATTATAGGCTGCGGATGTATTATATGTGTTGATTTATGTATTGAGTTTGCATTACAATCTTGACATATCAAATGTGCAATGAGTAATTATTTCCTAGCTATCAACTGTATATCATAACTGGTTTACTTAAAAGCTTTCATAGTTACTATTTGAGTTTGTTGAGACAGTTTAGTCTAGAAGCCAAATATTTCAATTTTTCTTGGATCTTTATTGAAGCAAAAGTAGATATTTTACATCAACCAGTGACCAAATAAAAACAGTACATTTATACAGCAGACAATGAGAAGAGTCAACCACAATTTGGTTTTAAATACTTTGAAGCAAGTAAGCTTTCCTCTTATTTCCTGCGTTTGACATATCGATTGCCTTGCATTCAAGAGTATCTAGAAAAAGAGAAAGGTGGAGAAATGCGTAGGCCTAAAAGAGATGTAACTCTTGATGTTGCAGTGAATGTAAGCCCTTGTCTATCAATGTTTCCAATATCTATTGTTACATTTTGTAGGGTCATACCTTGGGCTTTATGAATTGTTAAACCCCATGCCATTCGAAGTGGTATTTGTCTACGAGATCCTCTTGTTATTGCAGATATTGGAACATAAGTAGGATTAGATTCATCCCATAAGGGTCCTTTGTAATGCAGGAATTCGACAACAACAAATGATGGCAAGGTAGGAGGTTTCTCATTTGAGTTGTAGACAATATGAATGAATTTTCCAAGTGAGCCGTTAACAAGTCCTGCTTGAACCCATAAATTAGCAGTTAACATGACTTGTGGACCAACAACAAGAAGGACCTTTAATGCCAATTGTTTGTCATCAATGGATTGATGGGAAGTTTGGTTCCTTTGTTATGCAAACCATTGTGTAATTAGCATATTAAGTTGTTTCAACATTTGTTTATTGTGCAGTGTACAGAGCAATTTGTGGGATACAAATGGATAGATTGTTCAAATGATGAATTTTCGACATGTGAAAGGCATGAGGTTGTTCTTGTCATTAGGAGTGGCCAGTATTCAACAGTTGGTGTTGCATTTCGAAGGTTTAAAGAGTTGTCAAAAAGCAGTTTGAGAAGGACTATTTCCTTGTTGTCGAAAAATTGTTTCGAGCATGATAAAAGTATCAAATGTACGCCAAAAAGTAGTTCCAACGGATGAGCCTGCATACATGGGGATGTCTTTTACAAGAGGCAATTGTCCGAAGTCACCAAGAAGAATTATGGAGTTCTTCTTGAGCAATTGGTGAAGTTCTTCTTAAAGTTTTGAAAGGATTGGTGTTCAAGCCTGGTACATTTCACCAATGCGTATTCAAAGAGTAGAATGTATTGTAGATGCATGTATGTTAAAAGCAGCAACACTAGTTGGAGCAAGGAGAAGAAGTGGGGAGGCATTTTGTTCAGATGCAGTTTGAAGTGCAAATTTGAGGCAAGATATGAGGTAAGATTTTACGGTTCCAACAGTACCTGGAATCACCAGTTTTAGCGGTTGGGCATATCTAGTGTTTCTGAAATGGGACATGATAAGATCAAAGGCTATGCATTGTGTGAGAGACAAGGAATTGGGCGAATTGGAGAAGGATGGGATGTATTCATGTAGTTGGATGGACAAGTGATTGAGGTGAATGAATGATGTTGTTGTCTCATGCAATGGGTGGGTATATTGTTATGTGACCAATTGTGATTTTTGTCAAATTCACGATGTCCAAGCATTTCAAGGTCATTAACTTGGATGTTATTGTCTAGTCTCATTTGAGAGAGAAGTTCCCATTCATCCATGGTATGGGGAAACAGAAAGGTAATATCATCAAAGTTTGAATCATCGGATAAAGGTGTAGAGGGTTCTTCTTATGCATGTTCAATATTCCACACAACATATGTGCCTTAAATGTGATGCCAATGAGAAATAATTTCAGAAGTTGTGGCTCCAATATCGTGAGGGATGGACCGAAAAGGTTTGTACAGAAGAGGTTCACTCCAACAAAACAATTCAAAAGATGAAGAATTAGAGGGAGGAATGGAAGTGAAATCTGGATAGACTCTAACAATCTTGTCACGCAAGTTTTGTTTCCATGGTTTTTTTCCTATTAGGTGAGAAAGACCAACAACGAGCAGCTTCAAGCAGAGTTAGATGTTCAAGAGAAATGGGTATTTGCATGTAAGAAAAAATGAAGGAGGGCGTTGCAGGGGTGTTATTAGTGTCATTAGAAACACGACGGAAGACAGTTTGGCTCACGTTTAGGGAAAAGAAGTGACAGATACAAAGCACAAGAGGAAGTTTTTGTAGCATGTGACACGTCTCTTGTGCACTAATGTCTCTTTCTGCAACTGTTTGTGCAATAAATTGTTTGATTGGCTAAAGAATGGGGATGTCACTTGGTTCAACATGTGCAAGGCAAGAGAGAACAACATGGTAGGTTTCTAATTTTGGCTCTACTTTCGATGCATACTTTGAAATATATTTGAGAACATCATGTTTACAAAGAACAAGTTGGCAATCAACATTATCCCTCTATATTGAAAGCATGGTAGAGTTCTGAATATTTAGAAGGGGATCATTTCTTGCAGGATTGTAGGTTTTCCATCCATTTGGATCAATGAATAACGAAGAAGTAGCTTGTAGCTCATATGGAAAACCATAGCGACATTGAACAGATGTTCCATTTTTTCGAAGGCAAGTTGACTCTGAACATTTGGTGTGCCTTTGAAAAAAATTGACAAGTTCTTCATAGTCAGTTGAGTAGTTTGATGCAAATATCGATGGTGATGCAAGACTGCATGGATCATTTGTATTAGAATGGTGTGACCCAGATGTGGACAACTAGGAATTACGAGGATTCCAAGCTGTCACATGTGTGTCAAAAAGTTCTTTTGCAACTTCAACTGCAACATCATCTTCCTAATCTAACGTGTCCATATTTGGTGCATTTTCTAACCAAATAAAACCATGAATGTGTGTGGATCCTCTATGATACCATTCATATATACATGGGAGGAAAAAGCATATATTAGAAATAAATTGTATAAAGTGAAAAATACGAAGAGAAAAATAGGAAGGAATAGATGGTATAATACCTGCACCAATAATCTGTTATATGAAAACCTTTTTGAAGCACCTATTGAAGAAATGTTTTAAATCTATTGTGCATGTATTGTGATGTAACATGTGGATTTGATATGATGTTGTGAACCTTCCATTGATAGTCTTGTCGTAAACCACTAGGACGTTTAGCAGGCATTAGAGCATGCAAATCTGGCCATTTTGTGTCAGCTACACTAAGGGTGAAGAAGAACGTTGGTGTACCTTGTTGATTGATCATATTTGTCAGTTCAGCTCTACTTTTGTTCTAATACGAACGTCTTCCACGTAATGAAGACCCAAATCTTGCGACCCACTCGCCAATTTTCTCATTAGGCATGTCTTGCAATTGGTTGACAAGCTCAAGTATTGTGGGAGCTAGTGTATCTGCAAGATTTTTTTGACAAAAATAGAGGTAGTAGCATTACTTCCATGACACATAATTAGATTGTATATGTAGTATCGGAAGCGAGGATGTTGTCCAAATATGTTGTCATGATAGCAAATGAGGTGAAGTGCATATTCGTGCATATCAACCTCATGAATGCGTGGTTGTAATAACACTGATGTACCTGTGGGAAACAAAGTTAGAAAAGCCATGGAAAGAAGGCCTTATGTGTTGTACTCATTGATAGGGGACATTTCTATAGGGGGGAAATCAATGGAAGGTGGTAGTGGGATGTTTGGTATGTGTAACAGCTGTCTAATTTCTTCAACCTCAGTTCTAGCATTATTTTGTGTTGAAATAAATGACGAGGATTCCAATTCATAGGGTTCAAGTGAATTTGGTGGTTGATCTATACAGGACAAGCTTTGTTGATGAGATCATGTAGCATTGCTATTAAGATGCCGAATCAAAAGTGAAATGTCTTCTGAAATAAGAGGCAAAGAAGCTAATGCAATTGGGTTGACTTGTACATCCTTGTAGTATGGGTCATTTGCCATTTTGAATTGAAGGGCAGTAAGAACATGTGCTCGGCTAACAAACAGTTCATATGGATTGTTTGTAGAATTGCATTTCCGAACAACGAGGATGTCGAGTTCTGATACTAAATGCAGTAGGTATGTAGAAATATTGGAAATGTCTTGGGGGAAGCAAATAGTATGGCCAGAGTATTTATATTGACCACCATGAGCATGTGTCACTTGCAAGATTGGATTAGCACGACTAATGAGCATTTCTTCTACCTGTGTAAGTACTGCAAGGATAGCTGGTTGGTTTCCCGGATCCATATTGTTTTCCAATGAAAAGCGATGGCCTTTTTGTTCTAGAATACAACGAGAACAAGCGTATGCACCATGGAATTTTTTTGTTACAATACCAGGGTAACATTCTTTGCAAATCGAGCAGACATGCATATCAGCTAGTTGGTCCATTTTTTATTAAATCGTTGATGTGCATCATTGAGGTGGTTGTTTAATGGATTTGGCACAGGAGATGGAAGTGAAGTTGAGTCGACAGGTTCCACAAGAGAAATTGAAGAAGACATATCCATTGGCAGACGAGCAGCCCTGTAAAGAAGACATTGTTTCTTGTTGTTTTTATCTTTGTTTTGTGCATATAAAACTCTTCTTCATGCATTAGCTTGTTCATTGTCATGATTTGGCATAATGCCTACAAGAAAATTGAAAACTTGTTAAACACTTGGAAGCTTTGATTGTTGGCAGCAACACATTTTTTATATGTATTAACTGCAAACTATATGGATATAAAGCAGCAGATAAAAAACAAATGTTAATTCATTGCATATGGGGAAGTAAGAATGTAGCTTAAAATAATATAACTGGAGTAAATTTTGTTTTTCAAGTTGTAGCCTGATAATTGTAAGAAAACAACAATATAGAAGAACAAAGTGTAGTGTGAGAAAGTATATATGAAAAAAAGTAACTGTAATTATTGTTAGGTACAAAGTAATGAAAAGTTGTGCTCAGAAACAAGAGAACAAAGTTGTGCATTTTATAAAAAACAGAATAGCAAAATAGTATTGTTTTTAAAAATTACCATATAGGTTTTATCAAAAGTTTGTGTAAGAAATGGTAAGTGATAGCTTGTACATTGGAAGTATGAGACTGCAAGAAAGTGGTGCTATAAGAGAGTTAAAAAAATACCCTGCTATGTTGAACAATGAAACAAGGAGTTAAAATTGAGAATTGAAAGCATTCATTATAAACAATGAAGAATGGTTAAGTATCAAGTTGAAAAAACATATGTATTTATGTGTCCATATGAAATTGTCATTTATGTGTTTTCAACCATGACAATTACAAATTTTAGGCATGCAACTACACAGAAGGTCTCTGTTCTAACTGAAAGAGTAAGACGTAATTTTTTGTTGCAGATCTTCTGTACTATTTCATCAAGTGATGTTGTTTCAGTTGAGAGAAGACACAGATCTTTTGCAGAAATTCCCATGAGTTGGTTTGCATCATCATCAAATGCTATCACACCATGAAAGTATCCAATGACATCTTCCAAGTCAACCTTTAGTATATATCGGTAGTCACATTCAAGAAACTCTCCATCACATTTAGCACAATGTCAAATGTCTCCAACTTTGTGGGAAATATTTTTCATGCATTGTATTCCATCAACAAAAAGAGGGCATGCAAGGAAATAAAAGGCATCCATGTTAACATTTGTGATGGTTGCTACAAGAGAGTACCAAACAGTTTTTTCAGATGATTGAAGAGTTTGTAGGTCATTGATGGTAATGAATTTATGAGAACCAGAATGAGAGGCATTGAACTTTCGGCTCAACGATGGTGATGTTGAGCGATATCCATTGTCATGAAACCATTTTTGGAGAACTGAAGTGTCTTCAATTTTTGGGTTTACAAAAAGAGTAGTGTTGGAAATAGTTCCAACCGTTTTTCCATTAAAATCTGTAACACGACCACCTTTGAATGCTACAACTGGAGGCGTAGGTAAACCAAACAGGTTGGCAAACTCGACTCCTTCAATTTGGCAATGCTCTCCCCAAAGTATTATGCCAATACTATAGCCTGACATGTCACAGAGTCCAATAGTGCACTTAACAGTCTCAACACCATCTTGTTTTCGTATTGTGGATGTAGGAGAAACTGAAATGAGAAGGCCAACAAGGTCCACCATGGAATTGATAGGTATACTTTGTATCTCCTTAATAGTTTTAAAGTTAAAGCAATAAAAATGTATTAAGGGGTATTCATTTAATCATGGTTGGATGGTTGAGGAGGAACCTAGGAAAATCTCATTCTGGCTTTTCAAATGGTTGAAAACTGGATTGGATGCTTTCATTGTGCCATTGGATACTATGTACAATATTCCTATATGTATTTGGTCATACAAAGAGAGTGCCAATTCATTGAATGCAGATATATGTATTTAATCATGTGAAGCATTAACAATGTCAAATCCAAATATTTTTCCAGACCCTCGTTGGTTTCCATATTCATGTAGCTTTGTCTTGGCAATAACTCGACCTTGAATGTTCCAAACTTTGCTAGAAGATGAGAGTGATGTGAATGGAATAGTTGATGCAGCCAAGGTAGGGTTTTCATCTACTGAGCTAGGATTCACTGGAACAGAGGAACAACTCTACGAGAGAGAAGGTACAAGTAAGTGGTAAGTTGCAGGATCTCCAATAATTGCTACATCCACTGTGACAACTTCGAGTGCAAGCAATGCGATAGTCCCGTGAGAAGAAGTATGTTAGAGTTCAATGGAATAGAAAAACTTTGGATGCATGAACAATGTGAAATTGATTAAGTGGAGAAATACAACAATGAAATTAAACATATGTTACACTATGTACAATGTTGCATGTATACTTGGTAACTTTGATTATAGATCCTTCTTTTAGTTGTCCAATTTCTACAAGACTACTATATATAGTTGGAAGCAATAGCTCATGCTTGTGAAGCCCGTTTGAGATAGAAATGTGAAACCGAATAGATGATGAGTTGAGTGAGTTCACTTGGTTTAATGAGGAGACCTGTACCAATAGGCAAAGGTTGACAACACCATGTAGCAAGAGTGAAATTGAATCTTCAGTTAGCATACTCTCCATAGCGTGACAGTTATATTTTCCTGTGAAATGAAACAGGGCCATATTTAAGTTAGTTATTTATCTTAAATGAATGTTTTGAATATTCATTTAGTCTAATCATTTAATATTTTATTCAGCATCCCGCAGTAAAATTTCGCTATTTTGTAATCCCGCAACCCGCATCCTGCAATTGCGGGATTACAAAATAGCGAAAATTTTATTTATCCCTTTCTGCAATTCGTAATCCCGCAAATTTCGGGTTGCAAAAACACACAACAAAATTGGAATTTGGGATTTGGCATTTGCGGCTTTCGAATACCGCAATTGCGGGATTACAAAATAGTGAAATTTTATTTATCCCTTTCTGCAAATTGTGGGTTGCAAAAACACACAACAAAATTGGAATTTGGGATTTGGCGTTTACAGCTTTGGAATTCCGCACAGCAAAAAGCAGAAGATGGAAAGAATTTTATTTCAGGTAAAAATGTATTAATATTTTTATTGCCGAGAAAAAAATATATTAGGGAATACTATATTTTGGACCTCTCGTTTCCATAGGGAGGAATTCGAAAATTGGAATAGTCTTTCACATAATTTTTTTATCTTATTTTTCGATTTGTGCTTTCATTCCATAGACCAAAGGCGGAATTCTGGAATATATTTCCCTTATCTGTTGAAAAAAACTGAATGCCTCGTTCCGCACTGCGGAATTGATTTTTCTTTGGAGAAAATTGACTCCCTCGCTCTACACTGCGGAAAGAAGAATGCCAAAATGTGGCCAAAGTTCTATTTACATAAATAACTTTTCCGCCTTTCTTACCTCAGAAAGCTGAAAGCGGAAAAAGAAAAACCTCAAAGTTCCTATTTTCGCAACATAACAGCAATAACAACAAAACAAAGCAAGGGTGTTTGACCATCTCATAATCAGACTAAATGAATATTCAAAACATTTAACCAGACTAAAGGAATACCTGTAAATTTAAAGAAGGAAGGGTGTTTGACCATCTCATAATCAAACTAATTGAATATTCAAAACATTTAACCAGACTAAAGGAATACCTGCAAATTTAAAGAAGGAAGGGTGTTTGACCATCTCATAATCAGACTAAATGAATATTCAAAACATTTAAGCAGACTAAAGGAATACCTGCAAATTTAAAGAAGGAAGGGTGTTTGACCATCTCATAATCAGACTAAATGTATATTCAAAACATTTAATCAGACTAAAGTAATACCTGCAAATTTAAAGGTGTGAAAACTTTTGTTGGAAACTATAATCAATATGTGGTTACCTGAAGGTTTGTTTATATGTGCAAAGCAAAGGCGGTGCAACAACAAATGCAGCAAATGCAGTATTGTAACAATATTTTGAAGATCGTCATAAGCTGAGCAAAGATGAATATATTGACCCATGTCTGAATCATATGACAAGCTTTCTTGCATTAATTGAGCAACAAGGCATTGATGAAATAGTAATGCCAATGGATGTAGGGACATGGGAAAAGTGTATTCAATTGAGTGAAGCACCAATGAAATGAAACCTCGACCAAATTGTGAGCCTGTTGGACCGAAATTTAGGCTAAACCCACAAAAACTGCTGAACAGAAACTTTCGCAAAATCCTCGGCGTAAAGTCTTGTCAAAGACTATGCCGAATTGAGAGAAATGAACTGCATCAAAGGACATTGTGAAAACACGCAAGCCACATGTTAGAAAAAACACACTAAACACCAACTGAAAAGAACGACCCGCAACTGACAATCAATCCATCAAGTCCATCAATCCATTCACGTGCAGCACCGGTCGTAACACAGAGGACACTTGTGGTTTGCGGGACATAAGTTCCCCAATCAAGATTGTAGAATCGAGGCCTCAACTAAAATGCAATAATAATAAAACGATCAACATGGAAATAATTTCCTCTGAAACCGAGTCACAACACCTGTCCAAGCTCCATTTGCTAATCCGACGCGACACCTATCGAATTGTTAATGACCAGAAAGACAAGGAATCTTTTGAGACTATGTCTCCATAGGAAAAACGCCTTCAACGTAAAAATTTTAAAAAAAAAGTTGAAATAGATTCATTTCAATGCATATAAAATGTGTGTTGTTATCTTTCATATTGGAAAAAGTTAAAATGTAGATAAAGTCAACTTTTTAAAGATCTTTGGTTTCCCAATCAATAACAATAAAAGTTCGAATGGACTTTTATTTTTTTTAAATGATTGAGTTTGTCTTTTTTTTAACTAATTTTTCTTTTATTTAATTAAAAATCATAATTTAAGAAATTTTTTAAAATATAGTATTTATCTTTTATATTTAATTAAAAACCATAATTTTATAGACTTTTAACAACAATTTATTTTTTTGTTTTCTTATATTTAATTAACAACCATAATTTTATAAACTTAAAAACAAATAATGAGTTTATCTACTTTTTAATTTATAAAGCAATTTTACTTTTCAAGTAATTATTATTATGCAATTAATATGTTAAAAAAATTGGCCCGTATTGTTTTATTTTTTCTTACATTGTTTTTATGTAGTTTCTCACAAAAGTTTTTGAATAAAAACTTTAAAATATGTTATTTTAAATCACATATAAAGAATTGAAATGCATTACAATCTACATAATAAAGATATTGTCAAGTTTGTTGTATATGTAATGTTTACATCATCATATGTAAGTTTTAATTTTATATTTTTTAACAGTTATAAAGTACTACTAGTACAAATAGAGAGAACTATTTTAAGTTTCATAGATAGTTATTGTATAAAGAATGAGTTGCATGTGTACTTTCAGAAATTAAACTACCAAAAGAATAAAAGATTGTTATTGATAAATACTTTAATTTTAAAGTTTGGATAAGCCAAAAATCTTAAAGATGGACTAAATATAATTATATTATAACTATAATAATAGCAAAACAAAAAAAATACTAACATGAGTCAAACTAGGTAATTGTTTCTTCATTTGAAATCGAGATTGTGGGGATCTCTTTGTCAAGAGCAAGCATGATATCCTTTACAAAGAATTCCAAGCTAGTGGTTTCCTTGAGAATGATGTTGAGATTAGAATCTGGTCTTGAGCCTCGTCCAACTACAACAATAAATTCTAGTGCTCGTTCTTGCTTTCTGTTACCTTTCAAACTCGCGATCTAGGATTTGAAACACAAAGTAATGCAATAAGCTAGTGAATGGTAAGCATGGGAGAGATCTAAAACTAATACCACCTCAGTTGAATCTCTCAACTACTTCGGGTAACTCCTAAACCCAGGGGAGAGCCCTATGAAGATACCTACAATCACCAACAAATAGATACCTTTATACAACCTTTATGACATAGACCAATGCATTTATATGGAATCAAATAATGAGAAAAGAAGACAACTATATCTATTGAGGAATTAATTCAACTTGTTATTTATCAAGCACAGTAGATAAGTACACATTTCTCAATGAATTTGATATAGTCCCAAGGACACCTTAGAAAAGTGTGCCCTCGGTGGGAGAAGGATAAGGAGGCTAAGGCAAGGTCACAAAAGGCCTCACAAGTAGAATGTTGATTTCATGTTTCCCTAGGTAGGTTGGAGGACGAGGACGCCCTTCTTAATCTATGGATAAATCGTCTATGGTGAATTTGAGGGGTGGACCAGATTTTGCAGATTCCAAATATTTTTAAGTTTTGGAATTTAGTAAATTTTTAGGGTTTTTTTGACAATATATGATTTTTAGGGTTTTTTATACATAAAACAAGGATGTCCTTCAAGATCCGTGGATAAATCCACTAGGGCGATTTTGTAGTGAGGACCATAATTACATACTCATGGCTACTCTTAGAGTTATGAATTTTCTAATTAATAGGGTTTTAGGGTTTTTTTCTTCTGATTTTTAGGTCGTTTTATGCATACAATTGCAACAAAAAATATAGTACAATATCTAAAATATAGAGTAAAAATGACAAGAAAGGGGATATGATTTTTGTCTCAATCCCTAGGGCATTGAGAAATGAATGGCTAGTGTCCCTCTCCTTAAATGTCCCTCTAACACTTGCAAGCTAGGGAATCACTTAGCAACTTCTAGGGTTCGGTAAGTGAGCCTAACTAAGGCAATTAGAGAAGTACAAAGCCCAAAAATCAATAGGAAACCCTTATGCAAGACGTTTCCTTTATACAAAGTTGATAGAATATTGGTAAAAATCCCTAGTTCAAAGAAAATGCAGTATAAACTACCATTCAAACCACATAGAAACATTACTTACGAAAACTCAATAAGATATGAGCAAAGAAAAAACTTTAATTCACCTGTGTGCATGTGTTATTCCAACAAGTCTAGCATATCAACCATAGCATGTGCAATAAAGAATCCCTAGATCATTCACCCATCCACCATCAAGCAAGGAGAATCATACCAACATAAGTGCACATCACCAAGAAGGCTCAAAGAGTAGGAGAAAAGGAAATAATTTCACATTAGAACCCTTGTCTTATTATTTTACAATGAGAGGAAAGGATTTATTTATACATTTTCCTCTTGAATATTTTAATCAGAGCCTACAAGTCCTTAGATATAAAATAATATTATTTTTAGGCTAAATTTCGTACAACATTGGAATTTCACCCCAAAATAGACAAAAACTAGTAAAATGAGATAAAATAAGATGAAAGATGGTTTCACTTGATGAAGTAGTGAGCCAAGGGGGGGATTCATGCCCCATCTAAACCCAAAATGATGAAAATCCCTCAACGCCCCTGATTCTAGGGCTTGTAGGCTTGACTAGTGCGCAACTACTAGAAGGATGGCGCACTAGGTTGGACGCATAAGAGGAGGGGTCTTTGGATGCATAAAAAGGTTCAAGTGGGTGTAAGAAGGTGTGCTAGGAGGAGATAACAGTACTTTACAAAGTGAAATCATCTCTGCATAATAAAAAAATGGGATGGGCATGTGTCCAAGTGGGCCATCCCCATAATCCCCGGAGCACCAACCCATGGGCTAAAATCCCTGCATGGTGGAGACATCATCACACCAAAGGGGCAGACAACAAAGATAATAAGCAAGGTACTTCTGAGAGTGAAACCAAGAGGGGGGTCCATGTTTAATACAAGGGGTAAGAAGATCCCTAAACAAATGTCCATACAATAAAACCCACTTTGGCATGTACAATAAGAAAAAAATATGTTATAAGAAGATTTGTAAGTTATATATATATATATAT
>LPNX010167854.1:73555-89826 GCA_001517045.1 Pseudotsuga menziesii
TATAATAACAAGGAATAGGCTTTAGTTGTATGCCAACGGCTCAAGGTTATTGTTACAAATATAATTCAACATTTAATTGTTGAAAAGTTCATAAAATTGTTTTGACTCACAAACACTTTTTTAGATTGAGGGAACACTACATATCTAATTCTTTGGTTGAGAGAAAGAGATACAAAGCAAAGGGAAACTAGATGGCAATTGATGTCTAATCGACTGGAAATTGGAGTTTAGTATATTGTAATGGAATATATTCAAAGCTAACAATTAGTATGATTTCCACTAATTTTCCCTTTCTATGTTTTTTTAGAAATATTTCTTAAATTTTCAAGGTCATATTTATAGTCATACCCACTCAAGGATTTGAAGTCGGGCCTCCGCATTAATGTAAGCCCAATCACCTCGTTGCTTTCTAAAAGACCACATTCTTGTCAAATCAAATCAAATATTGTTTTAAGAGGTTATTTTAAAAATATATAATTTTAATTTTTTCAAAAATTCCTTTACAAAAATGATATTCTAATCATAAATCTAATTTTGAGCTTTGATTCTACTATATTCTAGTTACAAAATAATTTATATTTTATATTTTTAATTGACCAAATTGCAACCTTTTATTAATACAAAAAATACAATTTTTTATTTTCAAACTAATCAAATTACCATTTTTCAAAATAATTTATATTATTTTAAAAGAACATACAAAATTAGATTACAACTTTTTATTAATAAAAAAGTACATATTTTTTATTTTGTATTTTCAAACTAACCAAATTACCTTGTTTATTTTTTTAAACAGTTTATATTATTTAAACAAGAGCCACGAAGTGGCAATGTCACCGCAGTTGTTAGTAGCTATTGCTATAACACCAATGCTATAAGAAAAAACAACTAGTTTATTTAACCATCTACCAAAGTTTTAACATACCACTCTTATGGATTATGTAATTTAAACATACCTTGATTTTAGATTTTAAATAAATGAGGTTTTTTTTATATAAATATATAGTAGTGACATATTTCCATCTAAAAATATAAATATAAAGTATTTTCATAACTTTGTTCCCATAAAAAGATATTTAAACATATTATTAGTGACCTCCTTATATATGTATTAAGTATAATTATAACAAAAAACTAAAATTAATGAAGGGCACACCTTGCTAATAGACATGTAGAAAACATGTGAGTGGCTTTTCAATATATTAAACATTATTTATAATTTTTTTCGAATTCTAGGTAAATATTCCTAAACCATAATAAAAACAAAGACGATATATTTTTTTGTTGATAGTGCGAAATGAGACTATATATTTTTTTGATGGTAGTGCGAAATGTTGTGGGGTCGTCCACTTGTACAATTTCTTTAAGATATTATAATCTATAATTATGGAAAAGAAAGAATAAATTACATCATCACATAGCATGCACAAAATCTATAGAAATAAGGTCAACGTGCAATCACCACTATATCATCTAATAACTAAACCAAAGTATAACAAACCAACATTGGGATGACAACAAAAGTTAATATAAAATTCACCAGAATCAAACAGTGAGCCATAACCAGTGATCTGTCGGAAGTGCATGACAAAATCTCACTATTTCCAATGTATGACGATGGTTCTTCCCCGAGAACAAAACTCCAATTCCTTAGAAATGCAACTTTCTTTTTCGATTTTGTGATTTTTTCCAATTTTTTTTTATCTCATCTCCCCTCTTCATCTGTGAAGTCATTCTCTATGGTTAGGATCACAAAATAGGGAGAAACTATATTTTCGAAGAATTGTGAAGTATTGCAGCTCTTGCACCTAGATGTTAGGGGAGTTATCATGTGACCAAAACATAGCGGTTAAGTTTAAGAAGTAAATTGGACCCATTATGGTCTGCATACATAGAAGTATGCTCCAATTTTTTCGCTCATTTATTTGACACAGAAAAACAGACCCAAGTCACTGGAATTTAGGGGTATTGCATTTGGTTACATTAAACATAAGATCTTTGAGATTTACAATCATTATTATCTTGCTTTATAAAACTACAATCTTTATTATATTTCTTTATAAAATTAAGATCTTTTTGAGATTTCCAATCATTATTATTTTGCTTTATAAAATAAATTAATCTAAAATAGGTTGTATGGATTTAACATAATGAAATGCCAAGTGTTTTGCATGTGAGATATCTGTCCATTAAATGAATCTTTTCGTTGTTAAAACAATTCCAGGTTAGTTTTCTTTATGTAAAATCTTTAAGCCTAATGAGGCCTTGTGATTATCCTAAGATACTTTTAGCATGTCGTTAATGTTACACCAACCTTGCTAATTCATCTTCTTTTGTGTTTACAAATTATTATTTTCTGGTTATTTCAAGTCTTTAACTTGGTTTACCCCTCAACAAGTTTTTTTTTATTATTTCACCTAAAACAAAATATAAAAAATATATATTTTTTAAAATTATTTTTAAAATGGTCTTAAAATACTTTTTTATTGTTTTGGTTTAAAACAAAAAGTTAAGAATATTAAATTTCCCCACTATCTTGTCAGCTTACTACTACTTTACTTCATCTATTTTTAAAATGATTTTATAATTTTCATCTATTTCTAAAATGATTTTAAAATAATTTTTTATATTTTGACTTGAAACGAAATGTAAAAAATAAAAGTTTACTCCACTATATCTATCCGGTAAGCTTACTACTACCTAAGCTACCTCATCAATATCGTGTGGTCCAAATCACATCACAGTTAATGCACAATATTCCATTTGTATGATTGAACTTTGATATGAATTGCAATTGATAATTCGACCTTAAGATTTTCATAGCAAACGTTTGATATGAGGAGATCCCCTTTGTTTCTTTGCTTTAATCTGCTTTCGACTTCTTCATTGTCATTCGTAAGCGGGCATTTGATATGAGCAGATCCCCTTTGATTCTTTGCTTTAATCTGCCTTCGATCTCTTCAGTGTCATTCGTAAGCTGGCATTTGATATGAGCAGATCTCCTTTGACTCTTTGCTTTAGTCTACCTTTCGATCTCTTCAGTGTGATTTGTAAGCCGGCATTTGATATGAGCAGATCCCCAATGATTCTTTGCTTTAATCTACCTTTGATCTCTTCAGTTTTTGTAAGATGCCTACATTGTTTTCCTTTATATAATTTTAAAGCTCTATGACCTCAAAGTTTAAGTTAAAACAGGACGAACCGCAAAGTTTCATAACCCATCCCACGTGTCGGCGAAGGAATGTGAGCTTGGACCCACATTTGTTAAATCACACGTTTCGTTTGATTTGATCAATTTCTATGAAATATAGTTAATACCCAAGAAAGTTGGGTACAGCCTGTCACAGTCCATCGAAAGCGTAGTTGAATTAAGAATTATCTCAGTTCATCCAAAGAGATATCAGTAGTTCATCCATCTATTTATATTTCAAAATATGTTGTATTTATCATCAAATTCTTTATTAATCATCAATGTAAACCAGCTTACATAGCAAAATAGCTTTACTTAAATCGTCTGCCGATCTCTTAGGGCTTCAGTTTTGTTCGCAAGCTTCATCTCCTCCTGATTGAAGGTTGAAGGTTGGCCATTGGCTTCCTTTTTCTTGATGCTATTTTGCAAGGTCTGGTCGCTCCGATTGGTGGGGCCTGTCTATTTTTGTATCTTAGTTGGCTCCATTTCTTTGTCTTAGGCTTTTCTTAGTAAGCTAGCTTTTTTGTTTTATGTAAACATTCTCTCTAAGCTTTTAGATATTTATAATTAATTTTTTTTCTCAAAGTTGAACTCGTTTCTGTTGATTTGATTTTAAATGTAAAGAAAATTCTTCAAAATCAAGAAGATTCAGCAGTACCTATGTCGAATTCTAATAAAATTGCTTTCTTTGAAACTATTGGCAGATGAGTGAAGACTGCACATCAACCGCTCGTCTAACTAAGAACTTCAAACTAAATGAATAGAACTGTCTATGAAAGTCAATAAAGACTGTCAAGAATTAGTTTCAATAATAATTTGAGCTATTTTATTGTGATGTTATAACTGAGTAAGGAACAATTCTCAATTTTTTATGGCCATTTTTAACATTTTCAATTTCTCATTGAGATTAGCAAAATCTGGTTTTTATTTTGTGGAGGGCATCATTATTCTCATTGAAGCACACAAATTTAATGTCTTAATTAAAATTGCATTTCACCACGTTGCAGGCAGGATGGCATTTCACCACGTTGCACTATGACAGGCAGGACGGCACCACGGCACCGATTGCTTTGAAGTTGTTAAACAGGACCCTCACCCCTTGCTTGCTCATAGGATACTTAAGATATCTACAAAATCAACAATTATTATTGGGATGGATGTCTCAAATGGTTCTCCATGACATGCAGATTTATGTTATCCATATTTTTGACTGAAATTAATAGAAGCTTAAATTTAATATATGTTGTTATGTGGTAATATTTTTGTATTTTAGTTTTTTTTTTAAATCTTGTAATTTGTTATTTAGTTGAGGTTTGCTCAACATTTTTACCCATAAATAAATGTTTAGTTGAGTTTTAGTCAACATTTTTTCAAATAAATAAATTTCAGGAGTTTCAAATGGTTTCCCTAAATTTTATTTTTACAGCATAATATGTAAAAGTTCAAGACTCCAGGGCTAAAATAAATTTAAATGGTAAACTTGCCATACAAAAAGACTATGGATTTTTCAACCAGAGAAAATGCTTATAATCTACTGGCATTACAGAATCCTAGATTACAGCATTCTGTAATGGTCTATACAAACAAATGACCAAACAAATGAAAATCCTTTTGATATAACTAGATGTTCACAGGTTGTAGACAGTTACAGACTAAAATTATTTGAAAAATTAAAAAACATCCTTGAAGCAAAGTTTTATTGAAATCCAGAAAAATTCAAATAAAAGCCATAAAACCATAAATTAATCGAGATAGTTACTCCTTCCTATATTTCTATCATTGTTACTTACTCCTTGCCTCTTTTTACAAATAGCGTTGGGAGCTAATAACCCCGTAGCATTGCTGGAGAAGGCCATAAAAAATCGAACAAGACGATGAATATTAATAAGAAGAAGATAGGGTTCCCTCTCTGCTATTACTATCTTCATGTAGCTCTCGTGATTTTCATGAACCTGTACATAAGTAGAGCAATACTTGACAGGAAGGATACATAAGCTGATGGGTCACAGGAAGATATTAATTCTTGTTTGAAGTTGCATAAAAGAGATGAGGAGGACTGGAATATGGTGGAGAAGAAAGCCAATCAGTTGATGCTCAGTGGCTCAGTATTTTATGTGAATGGATTCAACACATATGGGTTCATTGCTGTTTTCAGTGGATAGTTCCACCAAATCCAAATTTGAGAATCGCTACAGCAGGCAGCCTCTAGGCCGAATGATGGGATTTCAACGATGGCGGATGGAAAGCCGTGCATAAACCCCTAAAAAAGTTCAAAGTAAAAGCAATAAAACCATAAATTAATGGAGATGGGCGATATCAATCTTATCGATATCAGGCATCGCCGTTTTCTTGACGTTCTGGTGCTGTAATATCTCCGGGCTGTGGAGCCTTCGCCCCGAATCCTGGTAAATTACTCTCTCTTCAGCCCGCCGCGAATCCTGGTAAATTACTCTCTCTTTCATTTGAATCGCTTACATATAAAATCTCAACCCGAATCTATCGAGGTATCATCACCTTAAATATGTATTCAAAATATAAACCAACAAATACTAACATAAATTTACACTTAATATTTGGACTAAGTTCGAGCCTTTGCGGCCTCCCATGATGAAAACGCTTTTGACTCTGAAATCACACATCATGAGAACCAAGTATTTGCAGACATACAGGGATATTAGGAGATGCAAATTACTTACTTCTGGTGGCAGACTAGCGCCTGATGCAGTAATTTGTGATAGATAAACTAGCCCACTTCTGAGGTGTGCAACTTTCATTGGAATTCTATAACAAGCGCCTTTCGGCAAGAGCAAGTAAGCCTTATTGAGCAGCGCTATATCCTAGTAATTGCTCACTCCTATACCAAGAAGGCTGCAAAATACAGTAAATAATGTCCGTACCAAGAATGCTACAAAATACGGTAATATTCATTATTTAGTGAACAAAGGTTTTGTTTCTATATATATCAACATTCAAGGTAGGCAATCTATGCGGTACCAAAACAATACACAGAAATTGTGATGCACAGCATTGTTAAACGCATTCTAACGTGGTCCAATAGATCAAAATGGCCTCAATCTACACCAGAGATAAGGGAAAAAAATGCTTCACCATTCTCAGCAATTCGTTCAAGAAAAGAGCCCTGTAGCCTACGACTGTTCTATGACACTAATAATTAAAGGCAAATAGCTTATATATACCAGAAGAGAGGATACTAGTCATTGTGAAAAAAACTGAGCTTTAAATACGACCTTCTGAATTCCCTCGTCACTATCCCAAGGGCTTAATGGCTATATCACCCATACAAATTCTCCTTATCAGCACGAAAAACAAATTTTATATACAATGATTTCAGCTTAACCTAAAAAACAAAACGACACAACGAACTCCATTAAACGAGCTTTAGGCTTTTATATGGACCAAATTCCTCAGATCCCAAAGACCTTAAACACAAGTCTATACCCAGTATTTTCAACAGATTCATCAATATAAAAAATAAAATAGCCAAAATGAAAATCCCTCAGATTTTACATTTCAGCCTTCTTTGCAACACAGACATATGTTAAGACACAACACCAGGCAAATTTAATAGAAAATATTTAAAAGAACAGAAAAAAAATTGGGAAAGGGAACGAAAAACTAACCTGCCCATAATGACAGAAACATGCAAACGTTAAGCTGGGTAATCTTAATGGTCATCACAGCCTGTGATCTGAACCATGGTTGATCTGAACCTTAATAATCGAGTTAATTTTGGATAGCATCTACCTGCAGCAATTGCAACTTGGTCTTGGTCTCGGCATATGCCAGATTGTGAAGGACACAACAGTCTGCGGCACAAAAGGCATAACTGCTGCTTCATAATAGGAATAATTGCAACTGATCTTCAGAACACAAACAAACTCAATGGCTAATTATTCTTTATATAAGCTTTTCTTTATTAGTACATATATTAGAGTTTTCAACTATACCTTATAGATTTATTATACTTATTTTCAATACATAAATATCTTTTTTACAATATATTTAAGTTTTTTTCCATGTTTGGTTCCCCATATTTTCAATACCTAAATCTCATTTTTTACAATATATCTAAGTTCTTTTCCAAGTTTCATTCCCCAGCTTTGGGTTATGATAGTTAGAATTTTCTTAGGGTTATTAAAATATCTAGCAATTTTTATAGCAATGCATAAAGCCTCTCGGAGAGAGAGTTGTTTCCGTTAGGTTTTCCATCTATATCGACCAGAACAGCTCACCTGAACCCTAAATCTAAGTGATGTGAGGCCGCCATTACACCAATTGTGTACTCGCTTCTGAATTTTTCCTGAGCGACATAATCTACTCCAGTTTCAACTCTCTACAATCTCAGAACACGGAGCCTTTAGGAAGGTCTTTAATTGCACAATTTGACAATGAAAAGAACTTTTAACACATCACCTTCTATGCATAGTGGCGTGTTGAATTGAAATTTCCTAAAACAGAGGTCCATTGTGGAAACCTAGAATATTAATTGTCATCCTTGGTTCCTGTTATTTGAATCATGGATGACAGATTTATAATAAAGAAGGTGTTGTTTACAAGAAGCCAAAAACAAAAAAGGTTGGAGATAATTACACAATTGCTGATATCATCCTTGCCGCCGGGTCTTGGGGCACTCGAACCTAGATCAACGTCACCCCTCCAGACCAATAGTATTCTAAAAAAATAGACAATAAATAATAATAATAATAATTAAATGTTTTAAATATTATCAAACCTTTGAATTAATACTTATGACCGATTCATATATATCACCTGCGGTGACATAAAAAAACATACAAACTTGGGTAATCCTCGTGAAACCAATGATGAAATACACTAAGATTAAAAGTTAAGCATTCGATGAGCAAGATGTCCATGAGAATGAGATATTGTGAGTGCCTAGTAAAGAAATACAAAAAGATATTTTCGAGGCTTTTTATTTTGTGTATTAGTATTATTTATTTGGTCAATTTATAAAAGTTGGTACATCTCTTAAGTCGAGAGTGTTCATAATAATATTTATGATTTTTTATATTATTATATACATTTTTAAAAGGCTAAGTGGCAGGGTAGGAATTTCAAATGGCGGACCCGTCAAAATTGTCGGTAACAATCAAAATTTGAAACGTTTCATGTATATTAAGCCAAATTTCGACGGTCTCAGTGAAATCTTAGCTGTATTTGACGGGTAAATTGGCCCATGACGGGCCGTCAAATTCCATCCCTGGTTGAGAGTGTTCATAATAATATTCATGATTTTTCATATTATTATATACATTTTTAAAAGAAAATAATATGAATATTCATATTATGAAATTTGCTTATTAATATTAGGTTTGTATTAAATTTGAAATGTGCAAAATTTTATTGATTCCTTTCACTCTTCCATCGAGTAATTTGATTAAGAGTTTATCATGGACAACTATGCTAAGAGGAAGGCCATCACATATGTATAACATCTGATGTATCATATCTTTAAGGTTCTTAATTGGCTCTTAATTTTGTACAACTTGTAATAATTTGAAATTTATAATTTGTAATAGATGAATATTTGTCAATTTTGTTAGTTAATAGAGAACAAATTAACTTTGTGTTTGCACCCACTGCCTTCAGCTTATCAACAAGATGTTCCTCCTCCTCTTGACTAAGCCTCTTCTTCAAAATTGACATGACTTTCTCCATGAGTTCCCTGGAATTCTTGAGCCCTAGGTATGTAAGAACCTGATACAATGAGATCGGGTTGAAACTTGCTTCTACAACATGTTCCCATACCTCATGATAACCCATTTTCAAAACAACAATTAATTAGGGAGTTGCTCTTGCATGCACAATGCTTGGATTACTAGTATTATCCAAAGTTTCACTAATGCAATGACATCAATGCTCTTGATGCTTGAAGATCTTGATGTCAACAAAGGAAAGAGGATCGAAATCAACTTGGTATTACAAAGGGTAGTCATTCTCTCAACATTAATCCAAGTAAGATTTTGAAGATTAATCATTGCTTGTTTTATATGTATCCTTGAAGCTCTCTGAATGTATCAATCTCTACACAAAACCAACTAATATTTCTAAATCTCTAGACAATTTTAAGGCTCACTGAAACACAGTTAACACTCACATTATAATAACCACATTAAGGTCATGAGGTTCATTGGATATATCATCACACTATGGAGGTGCATATGGATTCACCCTCCTTCCATGTGTAGTTCATATATAAATTAAAATACCTAACCGAATATGATTATGGGGATATTTATGAGACAAAAAGAGACACTTTGTAAGAGCTCTAGGTGATATTCTGAAGAATGGTACAATACTTGGTATGAGGGTTTCTTGATTTGGGGTTTGACTCCCCTAGTACTAGCTACCAACATAGATCCATCTTAAACCTGGATCTATCTAGCATCGAGAGGGATCCAATTTCTTGCGGTGTAGTTTTTCTTAGCTTAATTTTTTTACATGTCTAGAAAAAATTTACACCTCATAAAATTGGTCACTCTCGGTGCTTGTTTTATGATCTCACATGAATTTATTTATTTATTTTTCAATTGGATTTTATTTTATGAGTATATATGATTTTCTCTAATTCCTTTTTATTTTTTGTAACATTACATTAAGTGACAACATCTGTGACCAAATTGGAATGCATAACACCTCTCTACCCTTGGTGCAATTAGTTTCATTGGTTATTCATATAGACTAATTATCTTTCCTCAAGGTTTGTCTATCAAAGCTATAAATATAAAGTGGACTTAAGATAGGTATAAGTTGAAGATTTAACTTGGGTTTGGTTTTATATATTTCATCGAGGTACTTCTAAGGAGATAAGGTATAGAGTTGAGGCTTAAATTGGCATAAAGTTTTATTGAGAGGTCCTTAAGTAATCTCCCTAGATAAGGAAGTTTTGAGTTTGAGAAGAGTTTACTCCAACTATTACATTTGACATCAATTACTTTGTTTCCATTGAGCTTCCTTTATAATATTTATTGCTTCCATATGTAAGTAGATTGACCTTCATTACTTTCAAATTGACATTTTCAACACTATTGTGTATTTATGTATTGACAAGTGCTTGATAGAGGCTCTTATGCCATAGCCCCTCATGTTGAAGAACAAGGCCCAACGAAACATGAGAGATTGACATTAGCTTTAGGTTTCAATCCTAGGAATATCACCTACTTGACTCGGCTCATAACTTGCTCTAGATGTACAAACTAACTCGAACCTATAGCTTTAGTGATGTTTCTTGAGCCTACTCTACCCTACTAAAGGAGATAATGGAAAATTTACTAGATGTGTCTAACTAATAGAACATATTTCAATGCTCTTATGATGTTGAAAATGGTTTAATGAAGTGGTGAGAAGGCTTTGTTGATGCAAAGCATGGAAAAATATTTGTTGAAGCTAATAATACACATTGCTATGAGATGTTAGTATGAGTACATGTAAATGTGCATGGAAAGAACTCATAAATGAGTTGTAGAAGAGGACACATGTCGAGGAAGGTATCTTGTTGTTGTTGTCAAAGTTCCTTCCACAAATCATAATTCATTTTCTTGGCTTGTATTATGTCAATATCAACTCAAGAAGGCATAGTTGTGTTAGTGTGGATGTTGCTTTAGGAATTACTTGAATATGGTATGATGGTTTATGACATTTATATTTTATGGTAATTATATGATGATATCTCGCATCCACTATTAAATACAATAAAACAAATTTACAAAATTAATGGTGTTGCTTCATTTTTCTTTTGGAATCTTTGAATAGATGTCAAATTTCTTGGCACTTTCTTTTAAAGGGGAATGGACGTACTTGTTAAAATGGAAACATAGCTCAAAAAATACCAACAATTCTAGGGTCCCATGAAATTGAATTGCGTGGAGTACATAACCTCTTCGAGGCAAAACAATGGATGAAGGAAAAGCATTTGAGGTTGCAGAGCATTTGACTCTTCACTTAAGTATCCACAAGTACTAGCAAAGCTCAACAGTGGGTGGCACAACTACCAAAGTACCCATATGTTTAAACCATCCCAAAAAATACTATGCATAAATAATTGAGAGTCCATGATACAACAAATAAGGTTTCCTTAGTCCCAAGCATAAACAAAGAGTCATCATGTTGGGTGACATTGGGTGGAAGATCATCATGGGGTTGGATACCAACTTATACCAATAATAATTCACAAAAAAAATACTACTCTCTTTTCCATTTCATCGCATCTACTTTTATTCCGTTTTTCCCTTTCGATTTTTATTTCACCTTCTAGGCAATTGCTAATATATATATATATATATATATATATATATATATATGTTTGTTTGTTTTGTGTGTGTGTCAATGTTTCTATCTATTTAAAGTCATATGCGAATTCAGATACAACGACGACGAGAGAAGTAGCAAGAGAAGCAACAACAACTTGACATGCACAATGTTTTATGAGAGTGGGAGGCCCATGAGAGGGAGATGGATTTGTTCCATCGCCCTATTAGAGCAAAAACTTGATCCTTCTTGCAGAATGTTGGATTCCTAAATTTTTATGAGGAGGCTACATCCCTAAGGGGGAACTCACAGTTACTTAGGATATTGATTTCTCACTGGGATTAACATACACATGAATTAGGGTTGATCTTGGTCTTTGGTTCCAACACGTAGAGAGGACATGTACTTCATTATTGGGTTATCCAGGAGAGGGGAGGATTTTCCCTTTTTCCTTGATGTATCACTTGGCATTGAAGTAGATAGTAAGCTCACAAACGTCATAGATATGTCATTGCGGATGCCACTACCCCTACTAACTTCTAGGTAGCTAGTGGCCAGTTGCATGTAGTTTCATTTGGTATAGGAGGTTAGGATCTTTTGGTCATGACATTAGCCCACTACATGTATGATGAGAAGCACATTAGTTGCCACCTATTATACTATCCATACTCTTTAGTGCAAAGTCCTAGATACATTAGGTGGTATCCCATTCTTTTGTGACAATTTTGTTTTGCTCAGGACCTCTATTATGCTATGTTTGATAGGAGGACATGATTCTCATTTTCTTCAAAGTTGTTTTGCTTATTTTTTGAAAGGTTTTCAATCACTAAGCCATCATTCGACTACCACCCTCCTAGGTTGATGACCGAGGTGAATATACACATGCGGGGGTAGATATTGCCAAGATGGGTCGGTCAGTATTCCCATATAGGATCACTCTAGAGACATCGGATTTGATTTCCATTGAGGATGATCATACCATATATTTCGTGGCATACCCATACGTAGGGATGGATTAATGAGGATGTCAAAACATCCTATTTATCCATAATGAGTAACCAGATGGCAATGGTAATATTAGTGTTATGTTTTGATTAATCTAGTTGCATTTTATTGCCTTACTTAAAGCATATGCAATTTATTCTAACATTTTCTTTAAATGGTTTAATTAAATTGTTTAATCATTGTTGTGTACTATTTTTAGATATTGGCACTTATGTTGTGGAGGGGCCTTCCAAACATGACGAGGATATGGATCAGGATGATGAGGTTCCTCAGTTACAGAGACCCATCCCATGATGTTGGCCATATCGCAGATTCTGCTAGGAGTTGGAGGATCAATTTTGTGGATTGCTTGCTTAACGAGGAGTGCAATCTATATGGGTTAACCAAATCATACAACAATGAGAGATATTTTAGATATGGATGAACTTTTAATATGATATGGCATCATTCATGTGTCATATTGTTAGTGCTTCAGTTCATCTAGATCTTCCTGAAGAGATATATAATTTGCTTCATTCTACATTATTATCTAGCAAAGGTACTAATGCCCTAGGCTCTGGTGGCAAAGGTATTGATGCCTCCAGCTCTAGTGGACGACCCACTAGCTCATATCAATTATTGATCACATGTATATATCTAACTTCAGACGTATATTTAACATATATTATGATTTTGATATTATTGTTCATATATATTATGAATTTTTCATAACACATTGATGTTAATGTTAATGATGATGTCGATATATATCATGTTAATACCTTTCATGTATATTTATATGTATTTTCATGTCATGTTAATGTTGTTTGATTTATAAAATGTATTGTGTGACAATGGTTTAAATTAAAGATGCAACATAATGTTTGACTATAGTTAAAATCATTTAATGTCATTTTTTGCAGTAATTATTTAACATCATTATATAATGTTTAACCAATTTCAATGCGAATTCGATGTTGTATAAGAAGTTCCAATATTTTGATCAAACATGTTTACAAACTTGAACATTAAATGATTTAATCAATAATTTCCCAAGTTGATTAATGATCTAAATCTATTTTTCAGATTAAAATATTGCCAAAATATATATTCTTAATTTTTTTACTAACATTTTGATTAATTTTAATAACATTAAAATTACTATGGTTAAATTGAACAAAGTAATTATTTCTCCAATTTTATATTGCATAACATGATGCATATTAAATCGTGAAAAACAACATGCATATTTATTATGAAAATTGTGAAAGGTGTTTATTAAAAAACATTAGTATAAACTTCTTCATAATAGTGCAATTATTGTCATATTGTTACAAATGTAAATAATTTATTAAAAATATATTATTTATATTTATGTTAAACATAGCAATGTTAAACATTTTTTTAACAAAAAGCTACGAATTATTTATGATGTAAATTACAACATATTCTTGAAACGTGTCTTTAAGATCTCCAAAAACTGCTAAACTTATAAGGAATTATAGTTAGAATACTTTAAGTTAACCATAAATTATATGATAATACAACATAATTAGTAATGAAATAAGATTATAGGTTATGGAGAACAACACTCTATACCATATATATCCCATAAGAAATCATCCATACCAACCTCTATTTCATTGCATTCATTGCCAACATGTGAAGAACTAGTGTTATTGTAGAAATTTTGATTGAAAGACTTGAGACATATTGGGAATTGAATAAGTAATTGATTCAACCATGATTGGTATGCTTCCTTTCCAAGTTGTATTCTTTTTGCAACCTTCTCTTGGTTTGACATTATAGTGGGGTGTAATGAAAGATACTAGACAAGTCACTCGTCGTCAGAATTCTGATTTAAAAAACAATCAATATTACATCGATGATATCAACGATCACAATGTAATTGGTTTGTTCAAACATTACACCAAACAATTAATACAAGCATGTAAATTTTTTTCCATTAGTAAATGTGCAACCAACCACTTCAAAAATTAAAAGTTCAAATTGAGCAATACATTTACATTAATTAACATTGAAAATAAAAATACAATTAATCAATGATTATTTTCTTACACCCCAAGGGGGATTCTAAAGGTAGCTCCATTGCAATGCTCCTTTGACGAGCAGTTGGTGGTCTATGAAAGTCATTGTTTGTTAAAACTCATCACTAGGAGACAAACTATGTATTGCATGCACAACAACAAACCTTGACTCTTTACTTTTCATAAAAAAACTCTTCGACATTGGAGTGTTTCTCAAATGAACAATTTGCACAAAATAACGAGCACTTAGAAATATTTATGAACCCTGCAATGTTCGTGTGTGGATGATCATCAATATGTAATAGGTTCTTTATGTTAAATTTTCTAGAATCATAACCATTCACGCACATACTATACATGATAATGTTTTTTTTTTAACAAAAACTGAAAAGAGAATTTTATAAAACAGGCTGTGCACAGCCATTCATTACAGCAGTAGCAAGGAAAGGTAATCCTGCAGTTCAAAATTGGTGCACAGTAGGCTTAACCTGAGAATTTTCCAAAAAACTGCATTCAAAACTCTACCAAAATAACTAATGTCTCGGGTAGTATATACCCTTATATACTGTTTACATAAAAAGAGACATAAAAACATATATCCGAAATAAGAAAAGACAGATTAAGGGTTGCCTCTGAAGTGCCTGGGCTGCACTACTGATTCTTCCTCCATTGGGTGCTCCACTTCTGCAGTTGCTCCATTCACTCGGCTCCCCTGATTCATGGTGATCAGCCGTTCAAGGTCTTCCTGGATCCTGTCTACTTTACCCATCATCTCTCGTAGGTTACTTTCGTTGTCGTCAATCCGGGAGTCATGGTTGTTGATTTGTAATGAAGTATAAGTCACTGTTTCTCCCATGCTTTTGATTTCCCGCGCTATTTCCTTGTTTTCCATGACTCCAATTGCAACCATCTCGTACAAGTGCCGTAGATTCTTCTTGATGTCCATTATTCCTGCGTTGTCTCTAGCTTGTGCCATGCTTTCAGCTTCTGCAGAGATCTTAATGCAAGCAAACTGACTGTGCAAGGGACGAGAAGCAAGGGCACTGTCCAGAATTTCAGCCAAGGGAAAACTAAGAAAACGTTTGAGAACTGAAAGCTCCTGCTGCAATACAGTACCCCCGTTCCTTTTAGAGTAAGCCAAAGTTCCTACGACACCTTCCTGCCACCCAGTGCAGAGGCAACCCAGGACTAGTCTCAGATTTCCAGAATGTGTGGACTTTGAGCCCAAACCAGGGCCGATAGACCAGGACGCAGAGGGAGAATTACAATGGCAATTGGAGAAGGCTGCGAGAGCAAGCCTCTCCTTCACAAAGGAGTGAGTGAGAGGGAGAGTTTGCCACGGGATGCCCTGCAGCCTCCCTCCTTCAATACCTATCACCACATTCAAAAGGATGCGCACAGCTTCAGAAGAACCAGAGAGGACCGAAGCAAAGTAGAGATGCATGGAGCTGCAATGAGGCGGCATAAGAAAATGGACAGAGATAGAACAAGCGCGCGAGGGACAATAACAATTAACCCAAGGCCTGAAGTTCTTAATGCCTGCAGAGTTTGAGGAGATGAGAAGACATGATAGAGACCACGCGGCCGAGGGAAAGGAGATGACAGGACGGAGGAGTAAATGCATGGAGCCCCCGTGGAGGGAATGGAGGCCAGCTACGAGAAAGAGAAATGGAGCGGGGGGGAGAAAAGTGGAGGGGGGGATAAGAGAAAGGAGAGGGTGGTAAGGATGAAGGGGGGATGGGACGGAGGGAAAAGGGGAG